>SNQJ01S0077099.1:43115-67751 GCA_010110895.2 Picea sitchensis | reverse complement strand
TAAACCCTAGCCTTAGGGTTTCACCAAATCTCATTTTTATTGCTGCAATTTAATTTCCAGATTTGAGAAATGCCTAAAATCATCCCACAAATTGTTAGATAAATCCTTGAAGCACCTTTTTATAGGGTCGTTTTTCCTTCTTAAGGTTAGAAATCAACAATTAAGCACAAACCCTTGAATAAGCTAGTCAAGTAAATGCAATGAATTGTTAACTTTGCACTAGACTATGAAAGAAATCTAAATAAAGTTTTTTTTTTCACTGTTTGATTTCTTTCTAAAGCAAAAAATTTTAATTTTTTTTCGATTTTTAGGGTTTTTTTGGTTGGTGGGAGAAGACAAATGTCTCTCTCCAATTAGGGCTTATGGGGTCAATAAGTAATACCCTTTTAAGATTTGGTCACTTCTATCTTAAGCATTAGAGCAAGAGATTAGAACCCTAAGGGTAGAAAAATCTATAACCTGATCAGGATAAGGTATGAGGACCAAGGCCCTACAAGAAGGGATTCCAAAAGGGAAAGTGTTGATGGTTGTAACATTAGACATGTCTTCCACATTAGCTTGTGTCTAGCATGTGGAAATTGTCCCGAATGCCTCTCAGAACCTTAGGAGATTCACTTTATGAAGTGAATGTACTTTTGTAATAAAATGAGTTTCATTTAATTAAATGCTAAAGTAATTGGCATTAGTAAATAAATTAAGTCCTAGAAGTTATATCCAAAGTGAACGCAAGATTAGATCTAAGTCGTAGATCACTTTAGGAGATCTAGGGTTTTGGACTTAGGGTAAACTCAAGGTTATAAAGACAACCTAAGTGAGAGGAGGAGACACAATGATGGTATGCAAAGAATGAGTGAGCACTTAGGTGTGCCGAGGTAGGGGCCGAGGAAATGCAACAAGGATATAGCATCCAAGAGGGCTAGGCTATTGTTGCAATGTATTCCTCAGAAGGGCCATTATCCCAGGACGAGAGCCATGATTTTATTTAATAAAATCATCAGAGATATGGTTTTCCTGCAAGGGTTTTTCTAGGGGTTGTTTACCCGAATATCCTTGTGCAATGAATGTGTTTGGTTTTTTATTTTTGTTTCCATTGAATTTATCATTGAGTAACCTAGCTATGCATTAATTCAGTAAATGTGTTTTGCTCAGAATTTACTGTCAGGTGAAGGAGAAACCGTTTTGCACGAGATCGAGATTCTTTAGCGAGACGTTGCAGGGTTAAAAAATAAAATTAAAACAATCGTTCAGGGTACGTGCTGTTGTAGAAGTAAAACCAGTGAAGGATATCATGCTGCAGAGTTGCGTCCGCATGGAGAATTAAGTTGAAGGTAGTTCAAGAAAGTGCTGCGAGCTGGCACGAGGAGGCTGCAAGCTAGCTGATGCAAGCTAGTAGTTGGTTACAAATATGTCAGGAGTTGATCCGTTGGTGTGAGAGAGTCGGTTGAGCGAGTTGCATATCGGGCCATGCTCGTAGGCATTGGAGATTATGGGAGGTGAGGAGACCTAGGCCGCATAGTCAATAGGTGACCAATAATAAATAGAAGTCGACAATTGTAGAGTTGGAAGTGACGCGACAAGTCGAGGAGTGTTGGGTGCTAGGAGAACCCCATGGGTATGATAGGAAGAGATCTTCCTGTGAAGTAGACATTGATCTTGGGTTGTTGAAGTGTAGGAACAACCACCTGAAAAATATTCGGTCGAGAGCCATGACCGTAGGTCAACAGTGGTAGAGTTTGTTGTGGTCGAGTTGGTGCAGCCAGAGGAAAGGTCGACCATGTAGCGACGAACGAAGGGAAATTCGACAGCTGACAAAGTTGCAAACACTACAACTGTCTATCGTGGGGGTTGAAATAGAGCCGCGAGTAGGTTGTAGTCCATGGAGGCAGTGGGCATGAGAAAAGGCAGCAAGTTGCGTAAGGTACAGTTGTCGACAGGAGTTGGTAAAGGAATTGGCGACTTGGGGGTCGCAAAATTTGTAGCAGCCACCACAATGGAGAAGAGATCTCGCACGGGAGAAAGGATAGTGACAACAGGTGGTGGAGACGACTGAAAAAGCCTTCGTGAGGTAGAATTGTCACCTGACAAAGAAAGATTCGGCTAAAAGCTGACGAACATAGACAACTGCAGAGGAGGAAAGGTGTGGCTGAGTGGAATCCACCAGGTAGTGTATGCATAGCAGTCGTCGGGAGATGAAGTTGGAGGTCATGCAAGTAAGGAGAGGAGAAGGGACTGAGCTAGAAGTCACCAAGGAAATAGGCCGCCAACAGGAATAGAGCCTCCCAACAAGTCCAGGGAGCCCTGGGCAAACCCAACAGAGGTCTGGATTGATAGAAATAAAGAGACGTGCTCATTTTTCCATAGAAAATATAACAATATTGCCACCCAACCATAGGCACAAATGCCACCTCTGAGCACCTTAACCTTGATAGAAAGAATAATTTTGATAGCAGACCAATAACCAACCAAGGTAGCACACCTTTCTCTAAGGGTAACGCACCAAGAAAGAATAATGAGAAACTAAGCAGAAATTCCAAACCATAACCAAGAGACCAAGTCCAACCAAAATCCAAAATACCAGTTGCAACAACTGCAACTGCAGTCCCTCTCCAAACTTGCGCACCACTTGTCCTTATGCAGTTGTGAGAGTGAGAGTGACAAATGAGCTCTATCACCCTCTATTTATATTTCTCTATCTCACTTGACTGGGTCGACTTCTCTTTCTGGAGGCTAATAACTCAATATTATATATTCTCTTGAGCCGACTTGTCTTCTAGGGTTATTATCCAATGTTTTAGGGTTTATCTTACTTCCCAGAATATTCTAGTCTTGTCAAAGGTTACACGTGGAGGTTAGTACCTCCCGCAGCTACCATAATATCAACACTCCCTGCTAGCTAGGGAGGTATTAAAGGTAATGGTATTGAGCACAAACAAACCATTCAACTCGTAGCATCATCATAGCCACGTAGATCAACTCACGAGACACATCATCACTATCAGTATCATTTGATAGCATCAACTGCATCATCTCTCGAAGCCATACTCCATCTAAGTAATCAAGCTTGATGCTGAAAAGGTCACTCACTCCACAAAGTGATACAAGGATCATTATTTTAATCCAGACATATGTTCTAGAAGAATAAATGTTCCAACAGATGTTAGAATCCACGCCATGGGCTACAAGGACTATTCTTCTAATCTAGACATACGTCCTAGAAGAATGACGGTCTTGGACCATTTTCCCTATGGCCACTACAGTGAACTTAGGGAAAATGTCTATCTTGTACCAATCTCTCCACTCTGGTCACTATTGTGAACTCAGGGAGACATAACATTCTTCTAATCCGGGCATACATCCTAGAAGAATAGTTGTCCATGGTACATCAACAATCTATCAACCTGGACCATTCTCCAAATGGAGAATGTATGTCCATCAGCACAATGACTATCCATCTAGCTGGAAATCATCTCCACCACTAGCGGTAGTCTCCATGGAAATCAGAACAATTTCATCCAATAGAACACAACTATGTCTATCCATAGTAGTACACAAATACTACCCAGTGGTACACAACTACTACCCAGTGGTACATAACCACTCCTAGTATCACACAACTACCAACGAATGACACATAATCACTATCAGTGGATCACATCCATCACAGTAGTATACAACTACTTTCCAGAGACATACAATCTCCACAATCAATCATATCATCTGATATCAACATGCATAAACAATATCACGATACAAACTGAGTCATTTGGGCCATTCTTCCACTCACTTCTTCCCTCAGAAAGTAAAACATCAACCATGGGATATCTGGACTATTCTTCCCAAGCATAGAAGAATAACTGTCACCAATTTCTGAGCTTGGACCATTCACCTAACTGGGCCATTCCTCCGACACTAATAATAGTGCAACTTGAAGAGAATGAATCTACCCTAGGGAATGTCTGTCCTCGATTGATTAACCTGGACCATTCACCTAACTGGTCCATTTCTCCGGCACTAATCAAAGTGAAACCTGGAGAGAATGAGTCTGCTATAGGGAATGATTGTCTGGACCATTTCCTATGGAAATGATTGTCCTGCACCAACCTCCAAAATGGACCATTCTTCAAAACTTCTCACAACTGTGAACTTCGAAAGAATGACTGCCTGGTGAGGGAGACCATTCTACTTGACCACTACATGGAGTGGCTGCCAAGAAGAATGACTATCCTAGACCATTCCCCCACACTGGCCACAAGGGGAATAGATGCCTATGGTACACCAACAATCTATCAGACCATTTTTCATTACGAAAATGACTATCCGTCAGAAATATCGAACCACTTTCTGAATTGGAAAGAAACTGCCCAAACTGGACCATTTTTCGAACTGGAAAATGATTTTCCATAAATCAATAAAATATTCTCCCTCCCAACCTGGGAGTAATCACTTCCTTTTTCAATAAGGAAGTCATCTCCACGAACCCCAACTTGTCCCTTATGTACGCAAACTTTTCATCTTGGATAGAGGCTTTACCAAATATCTATTATCTGCTCATCTGTGGAGATATACTGGAGAACCACTTCTCCACTATGAACTTTATCATAGAGAATATAATGCTTGATCTCAATGTGCTTTGACCTGTCATGGAACATCGGGTTCTCTGAAAGCTTCATATAGCTCTGATCATCACAATATATTACGGTCAAATTCAACACTTGATCAGACAGTCCAGAAACCAACTTATGGAGCCACACTGCTTCTGTACAAGCATCACAAGCTACAATATACTTTGCTTTTGCAGTGCTAAGTGCAACAAACTTATGTTTCCTGCTAGCCCATGACATCGTGGCAAAGCTCAAACTGAAACATATCCAAGTAGCACTTATTTTTTCATCTGCACTCCTTGCTAGCATATTTGTTTTCATAGCATACTTGAGAAGAGAGTTGATTTCTGTAGTCATTTCTGTCTGTTGTGGTTTACCTTATCCATAGAGATATTTTTCCTCGTAACAGAATTTGCGACCATACTGGGGATTGAATCTTCTTTCTTAGGGTTTGAATTACTTTTATCCTTAGATTTATCTTGTTTCTATTATGTTTCTTGTCGCATCATTGCTTGACAACCTTTGTTCACTCTGGGTCTGAGTTTTCAGCCTTTCTCCCTTGCCTGGCCTCGTTTTGAAACATATATGCGCTTTTTCCCCTGTTAGTCGTGTACATACGTAGGTTGTTCCTCTACAAGCTGCATATATACACTCTGTTTGCCCAAAAAATCGCATACATCCATTTTCCTGGCTTGTTTTCTTGGTCTGGTGGTTGTTGGGTGGGATTTGATGTTTGTTGAGCCTTCTTGGGTCTCGGTAGTGCCTGTTAAGTGCTTGTGGGATGACAAGAAACCTATCTTTGGTTGAATTTCTGGGCGGAGTCTTTCTCATCATCTTTTCATTTTGATTGTCCGTGTACATTGGGCTGGGTGTTTTGTTGCTTGGCATCGTGCTTGAGTTATCACTTTCTATACACAGTAGAGTTTATATATCAATTTGCTTTGCAATCCATGCATTTTAATTTTTATTATATTGAAAAGACAAAAAATATGCATTTTTCATTGCTTGGAATTTTGGTATTTTTTAGTCCTTGTCATTAGCTTAGTGCATGTCATGAAATATTGCATTTTTACTTCTGAATTGCAGAGTTGAAATTGAAAATTGCATTGGTTTTTAGAAGCATATCATTCATTGAAAGTTAAGGTTAGGACTTTGCATTATTTTCATATTTACTTTTCTTGCAAAGTCATAACATCATGATTTTCACTACCATACCTTTTTGAGTAATCATGGCCACTAAAATTAACGCTATAATTTGAAAATTGATTAGTCAAGATTTTATTTTCTAGGGTACACAAACTAGCTTAGGATTTAGTGCCTTGGAATAGGATTTTTGTGAGTAAACTTCTCCAAGGCAATTAAATCAACATATGTGTCTGAGACAGGGAGTGGAGAAATCCATTATATAATTGGTAATATCAGGAGGCTCTGCTCACACCAGAGTTAATCATGAGGTTGCGCGAAGTCGGTTGACGAGATATCCCCCTGATACCTTCCTAGCGTCAGAGATATTTCTAGGGATCTATTCATATCTGGGGATCTTGCTAGTGCCTTTACCTCCGTGAGAGGCGGTACTTTCAAGGTTTTGGGCTTTGCTACCCTGCCCATATGGTGGACCTGACTTACAATTGTTTGCCTGTGCATCGGTTTTACAGTGGTTTATTAGTTGCTTGACTTAGGTGTCTCATAGGTTAATTGCAGGGGTTATTCTGTAGGTATCCTTAGTTAGATAAGGGTCGAACAACACACAACCTTTATGGAGGATTACCTCTCCGGGGGGATCTGACCAACTGGATTTTAAGCTCATGAGGGCCCTTATAACTAATTATGTTACCTCTGATCTTTAGCAGGGAGTCTCAAGCCCCTCTTGGGTGAGACATACCTTCTTTAGGGAGGGAGGCCACTCTCAGCCACTTTACCCCATTTGTATGCATATTGGCCATTTGACTTTTGGTGTGCTCTTTGATTACTAGTTGGCCTTAGGATATATTTTGTATCTTTAGAGTCTTGAGTCATCGTGGAGTTGGACCAGCCTCCCCACCGGTCCCGTCGCTTGTTACAGTTACCACCAGATTTCGAGTCTTTTCCTTCTAAAAGGCGTAGAGTTATTAGGAGTGGTACACACACATCCACTGTTTAGACTTGTGATTCTACAAGGATGAGTACTGAACCTAGTCTTCAGAACACTGGGAGCCCTTTGACTCCCACACCCACTATAGTTAATGGCACCCCTTCGACTCCTGCAACCACAATGGTTGTAGTGTCGAAGGCACCTATCATTACTATGGCTCAGGCTATAATGAATGCTTAAGTTGCCGCCTCGAACCCTTTTGGGTCTCTTGGTCACTCACCCAGCTATAATGTTTAGTCCATCCCTATGGCTTCTAGTCCCTTTTCTTATGGTATGCCCAACTTTACTTTGCAGTTTTCAAACGCCATCCCAGTTGTTGGCACTAATGTTAGAAT
The DNA here is from genome assembly GCA_010110895.2 of Picea sitchensis. Taxonomy (NCBI): domain Eukaryota; kingdom Viridiplantae; phylum Streptophyta; class Pinopsida; order Pinales; family Pinaceae; genus Picea; species Picea sitchensis. The sequence continues at coordinate 60,684 of SNQJ01S0077099.1, read as the reverse complement.
TGGGCTTGGGGGCACTACACCTCTTTACACTCTATTTTCCTTTGGTGGGTCTCAAACCCATCCAATGCCTCCTAATATGGGAGGAATTCCTGCCTTTAAACCTGGTTCTAATCATCTTGCTTTTGGGTGGAACAACCAACCTGACAGACAAGGTTCTGCTCAAGTTCCGTCCTACACCACTACCTCCTCGGTGCCAATTCCGACCAGTACGTTTGGCATGGCGAATCCACCTCTATCCTCGAGATTCACACCTTGAGGAGGTCAATTTCATGCTTTGGGCAACCCCCAACCTGGATCCAATCCGGTTGGGGACAATTTTTATAACCCTCAACAGAACATTCCTACTGGGATGATGCCCAACCAATCTTTTATGAATCAGCCCAGAGGAGAGCCTTATAATCCCGGACATGGCCATGGTCCTTACCAGAACCCTGGATGGGCTACAGTCCCTCAAGCAGAATCTTTCCAGAGAACTTGGGGCCAGACGGCACAACCCTGTCTCCCTTTTCTGGTCACGCTTAATCTGCCAGATTTGTCTAAGTTAATGAATGACCCTATGAGTCATGATCCTACATGGCCCCCCGTCCCTACCAAGCTTCCTTCAAACATATCGAAGTTCGAAGGTAAGAATGGAGAGGATCTTGGTGATCACATCACTACCTTTCACCTTTGGTGCTCATTGAATTCCCTTAATGACGATTCTATTCGATTAAGATTATTTCAACACACCCTCATTGGAGTTGCTGCAAAATGGTATATTGAGCTACCTAGCGGGGCGTATGGGACTTTTAGTTAGTTGGTGTTGGTATTCCTTGACCACTTCTAGTTTCCCATTTGTTATGATGCTGGTCTAAAACTTCTGTCAACTTTGTGCCAGAACACCACCACTCATATCTCGGATCATATCCAGGAGTGGCATAGACGGAAGAGGTTGATTAAGACCCCTATACCCTGGCCTTTCTTTTAGAATGGTTCCTTAAGTCTTTGCATTCTCCTATCTCGAAGGACGTTTCTACTTCTGGGGTTACCATTGAGGATGTTATACCAGCTTCTTCCAGACGCACCACAGTCAACTTATGACCCTAGACAAAAGCCCTAACCTCATGGCGATGACATCATAGGTACCACCAATGTAAAGTCTGCAGACTCGGTGATAAGCCATCCGAAAGAGTTGTCTCTAAACCAATATGTAGGAGGGCCAACTTCATCTGTGTCTTGCAACCCCACTTAGTTGGCGGATGTACACTCCGTGCAATAGTTGGCCAACCCAAATGGTAACCAACAACCAGGCGAGAATAAGAGGAAATGACATAATAATCGTAAGGGTGGGAAAAACAGTAATAAACCCAAGGACAATGGTAATAATGAGAAGACGAATAATAATGTTGGAGAGGGAAAATGAGAAAGACGTAAGGTGAAGTTTCCTTGTAAGCTTTGCACAGATGATCACCTTTCCCATTTATTCCCCAAACTTTGTTAAAGTTGTGAGGCTATTATCTCTACTGCCCGCCGTGCTGACAAATCCAATCCAACATAATCAACACATGACCTCAAGTTCCTCAAATGCCGGAAATGCGGCTGGTGGGAGTCAAAACCTATCGTTGCAAGACAACGACCATTTGTCTATCAATATGGTCGATGTGAAAGTTAATGTAGCCACTCAATCTCGAGATTATAGCTCTTCACAAGCTATTCTTGGTCTAGAATCTCCTCCTCCTCCAGAGACAACTTTATAGATTGAAAAACCAGTGCCACTGCCTCGTATTCCGAAAGGAGTACTCAAGTGCTCTACCCATAATCCAAATGCTATATCCGCCCATAACTACTCTATTGTTGAGGATCTAGGTCAAACCCCTTGTGCGATGTCGACTTTGGAGGTACTCCAGACGTGTCCTTTACAAAGGAATGCCTTACTATCTGCTTTAGGAGCTCTAGAACCCAGTGGCTCAAAAGTTATCAAGTTTGATGTCATAGATGTGAAGCCTTTCTTGCCTTATCATGTGGCTTTTCAAATCCACGTGGAGTACTCAAAGTATACCATCAAATGTGCAGTTATTGATGAAGGCACTGCTACATGTGTGATGTACTTGATCTGTTGGAAAGCTCTCGGTTCTCCAACTCTTTCCAAGTCAATGAACATGTTGACTTCTTTTGATGGTCATACCTTCTGCCCTCACGGTATTCTTCCTGCCTTTCTGGTCCATTTAGGTGGGAAGACAGTAGAGGTAGTTGATGCGCCTCTTGATTCTAACTTGTTACTAGGACGCAATTGGACCTATGCTATGGTCGTCATCGTATCGTCCATCTTCCGTACTCTTTGTTTTCCTCATGAAGGGAATATCGTGATGATTAACTAGTTATCCTTTGTGTACTCTAGTCCTAACACATCTATTGGACCATCGATCCCTGCAATCGACAATTCTCAGCCGGCAACTGAGAATATCAGTGTCAGAATGTATTCTTCCCTTATGGGTACTTTCGACTTCGCGACACTGAGTCATCACGTTTATGCCATGTCCAGTAGGGTCGTTTCGACCGGGAGGTCCATTCCTTTACACACTTCCTAGTTTAGTGTTCCATGGACCCTACCTTCCATGACTTCGTCTTGTGAAGGTCAGATGCATGTTGGAATGACCATGCTGCTATTGGCAGCAGAGATTGTGTATCTAGTTGTTCTTGACTCTTCTGATGATCCCGATCCTTTTACCTCGCCAACGGACGAGGATGATCCCGTTCTTAGGCCCGTGTGGGCCACTTCATTGTCTTGTTCACATGATTGTCTCAATGAGACTTTGCCTTTGGATGAAGCTATCGACGAAGCCATGAATTGTTCCGACAAACCTTGGGAAGATATGCATCACCGCTCTTATTTTCTCCCAGATATTGAAAGAATCGAACAAGATGATTTTTGATCTACTTTGAGTGAGATAGTTGGTCATGCCGTAGTTCCACTTGATACGCATGACATTTATGCCGAAGGAAACATGGAGAGTATTTCTCCTACCATCATGATCGATATCTCTCGTACCCTTGGAAAAGTTGAAAATGTTAATATCCGTGCGAATTGTTTGCCAGAAGAAATCCTGATCTGCACCGAACTCTTCAAGGAATTCCGAGACATATTTGCTTGGTCATATGAAAATATGCCAGGAATCAACCCTCGTATTGTCGAGCATGAGATTAGAACTTATCCGGATGCTAAACCTGTTCGACAACATCTTAGATCTGTCAACCCCCGGAAGGCCCCTGCTATTAAGGCAGAGGTGGAGAAGCTACTTAATGTTGGCTTTATCTACCCAGTTCCCTTGACTGAATGGGTATCCAATCCCGTTCCTGTGGATAAGAAGAAAGGAACCATCCATGTATCTATGTACTTTCGTGACCTGAACAAAGCCTGTCCTAAAGACAACTTCTCGACACCTTTCATCGATCAGATTCTCGACCTATGTGCGGGAAGCGAAGTTTTTTCTTTTATGGATGGATTTTTTAGGATATAACCAAATTCAAATTAAACTCGAGGATCAACACAAGACGAAATTTATTTGTCCTTGGGGTACTTTCACTTAACGGAAAATGCCTTTCGGCCTTAAAAACGCCGTAGCAACCTTTCAACATTCCTTGACTTTTTCTTTTCACAATCTTAAGCATATAGTCGAAGCTTACCTTGATCTTGTTGCTCACTCTTGCAAGAGAGTGTATCACACTATGCACCTTCGTTTTGTTTCTGAAAGATGTAGTTACTATAGAATTCAATTGAACCCTCACAAATGCATCTTTTGCGTTAATTCTGGTCGTCTTTTGGGTTTTTTAGTTTCTGAGACCGAGATCATGGTAGATCCACTAAAGGTTGAGGCAATACTTCAATTTCCCCCCTCACTCATGATTAGACAACTTTAAGGTTTGCAGGGAAAGCTAACTTTCTTCATCGGTTTATAGTGAATTATGCCAATATCACTAAGGTTTTCATGCGCCTTTTGAAGGACACCAATTTTATTTGGGATGAGTGAGCCCATGAGTCCTTCGATTCTTTGAAGAAAGCCATGGTATCGACACCTTTATTGAATCCTCCTGACTACAGTAGAGATTACTTGCTTTATATCGCCGTGTCTGAGGAGATGATTGGTATGGTTCTGGTTCAAGAGAATGATGAGCTCCGCGAGCATGTCATCTCCTATCTTAGTTGAAACTTAGTTGGCCCTGAGCTTAATTATTCTCACGTTGAAAAACTAGCTTTGGCTACCGTCCACGTAGTCCAACATTTGTGTCATTATATATTACTTTGCAAGACTATTGTGATTGTTGATTTCAATCCATTTCAATACGTTCTTACCAGGCGTATCATCGGGGGAAAATATAATAAATGGATTGTCATTTTACAAGAGTTTGATCTCAATTTCGTTTCTGCGAAATCCAATAAATCACCATTCTTCGCAAAGTTAATATCTGACTTTCCATGATCAAATGAGGATGTTATCCATGTTGATTTGTTCACGTATGAATAGATTTTTCTTGTCTCATCATCTGGCCCCTGGTATGGAGACATTGTTCTCTATCTCCAAACTTTGAAGTTCCCTCAACATCTCTCACGAGACGACCGATGCCATGTAAGGTACCAAGCTAAGAATTATACTATCGTCGGTGACAATTTGTATCACCGAGGAATAGACAATATCTTGTGTCATTTTTTAACTCACAGAGAGGCCGAGTCAGTCCTGAACGATTGCCACAGTGGGGCTTGTGGTGGTCATCTATCCAGGTTTGCAACAACCCAAAAACATTTGTGAGCCAGTTGTTTATGGCCTACTATCTTTAAATATTTTATTGAAGCAGTTAAGAAGTGTCACCACTACCAGGTTTTCACTCGGAAAATGCACTCGCATCCATGCCCTCTTCACCCAGTCATTATTGTCGGTCCCTTCAACAAGTGGGGGTGGATTTCGTGGATTGCAACCCAACTTCGGCTAGGGGGCATCGACACATTATCGTGGTCATTGACTACTTTAATAAGTAAGTCAAAGCCATGCCTACATTTAAATCCGATTGGAAGATTGTCGCCTTCTTCGTATTCAATCAAATTATCATCCTCTTCGGTATCCCGAGTGAGATTGTCACTGATCATGGCAGTCACTTTCATAACGAAATGATGAAAGTGATAGCATCTAAGCTGGAGTTTAGACATAGTCATTCTTCTCCTTATTACCCCAGACAAATAGACAAGTTGAGGCCGTCAACAAGTCTCTCAAAACCATTTGCAAAAAACTGCCAGCTAGAGTAAACCCCTTAATTTGAATGATGCATTGCTTCAAATTGAGCAAAACACTAGTTCTTGAAATCAATGAGTAAAACAAATTTCGAAGCATGGAACCTGGGAGTGAGGGGTGGTCTATCTGAAATCCTATCCTAGTAATCAATCGGAGTCGACGATTCCTCAATCGGACTCTCGGTTTTCGTGATAAGACCAGTTGCAAGGCGCATCCCAAACTATTTCATGGACTCTTAGCGAATTCCTCCTCAGGGCATAAAAGTCTAACGGAGCAACATTTTTGAGTTTTGTGAGATGTTGCAAGCTTGTTTAGGCATGGACTAGGTCACCACATTATTTATTCGCTCCTGAGGGATGGTTTCATAAATTGAACCCCATAATCCAAATGTTGCATTGCTTCAAATTGAGAAAAACACTAGTTCTCGAAATCAATGAGTAAAACAACTTTCGATGCATGGACCCCGAGAGTGAGGGGTGTTCTAGATGAAATCCTATCTTAGTAATCCATCGTAGTCGACGGTTCCTCAATACGAGTCTCGGTTTTCATTTTATGCCCAGTTGCAAGTCGCATCCCAAACAATTTCAGGGACTCTTGGCCAATTTCTCGTAAGAGCATAAAAACCTAACGAAGCATCATTTTTTAATTCCATGAGATGCAACAATCTTGTTTAGGCATGGAATAGGTGACCACATTATCTATCCACTCCCAAGGGACGATTTTATAAATTTGATCCCTTAGTCCAAATGTTGCATTGCTTCAAACTGAGCAAAACACTAGCTCTCCAAATCAATTAGTAAAACAACTTCCGAGACATGGCACATGGGAGTGAGGGGTCCTCTAGATGAAATCCTATCCGAGTAATCTATCGAAGTCGATGGTTCCTCAATCTGAGTCTCGATTTTCATTTTATGTCTAGTTGCAAGTGACATCCCAAACCATTTCGGGGAGTCTTGGCCAATTCCTCCTTAGGGCATAAAAGCCTAACGGAGCAACACTTTTGAGTTCCATGAGAAGATGCATGCTTGTTTAGGCATGGACTGGGTGACCACACTTTCCATCTTTCCTCGAGGCATGGTTTCCTAAATTGGACTGCTAAATCCAAATGTTGCATTGCTTCTCGAAATAGATGGAAAAAACAATTTCTAAGGGATTGGAACCGGGAGTGAGGGGTGAGATAGCTAAAATCCTATGCCAAGAATCCAACGGAGACTACAGTTCCTCAATCCAAGTCTCGATTTTCATGATATGTCCAGTTGCAATTCGCATCCCAAACCATTTCGGGGACTCTTGGCCAATTACTCTTCATGGCATAAAAGACTGACGGAGCAACATTTTTGAGTTCCGTGAGATGTTGCAAGCTTGTTTAGGCATGGAATAGGTGACCACATTATCCATCCTCTCTCGATGGATGATTTCATAAATTGGACCCCTTAATCCAAATGTTGCATTTCTTCAAACTGAGCGAAACACTAGTTCTCGAAATCAATGAGTAAAGAAACTTATGAGGCATGCCACCCGGGAGTTAGGGGTGGTCTAGCTGAAATACTAGCTTATTAATCCATTGAAGTCGATGATTCCTCAATCAAAGTCTCAGTTTCCATTTTATGCCCAGTTGCAAGTCGCATCCTAAACAATTTCAGGGACTCTTGACTAATTCCTCCTTATGGCATTAAAACCTAACGGAGTAGCATTTTTGAGTTCCACAAGATGCTGCAAGTTTGTTTAGGAATGTACTAGGTGAGTACATTAACCATATATTTCCGAGGGATGATTTCATAAATTAGACCCCTTAATCCAAATGTTGCATTGCTTCAAACTAAGAAAAACACTAGCTCTCGAAATCAATGAGTAAAGCAACTTCTGAGGCATGGCACCCAGGAATGAAGGATGCTCTAGATGAAATCCTATCCTAGTAATCCATCGAAGTCGACGGTTCCTCAATCCGAGTCTCGGTTTTCATTTTATGCCCAGTTGCAAATGACATCCCAAACCATTTCGGGGACTCTTGGTCAATTCCTTCTCGGGGCATAGAAGCCTAACGGAGCAACATTTTTGAGTTCCATGAGATGTTGCATGCTCGTTTAGGCATGGAATAGGTGACCATATTGTCCATCCTCTCTCGAGGAATGGTTTCCTAAATTGGACCCCTAAATCCAAATGTTGTGTTGCTTCTTACTGAGGAAAACACTAGTTCTCGAAATCAATGAAAAAAACAACTTTCGAGGAATTGGAACTGGGAGTGAGGGATCCTCTAGCTAAAATTATATGTCAGGAATCCAACAGAGACGATGGTTCCTCAATCCGACTTTCGGTTTTCGTGATATGCCCAGTTGCAAGTCTCATCCCAAACCATTTTGAGGACTCTTGGCCAATTCCTCCTCAGGTCATAAAAGACTAATGGACCAACATTTTTGAGTTCCGTGAGATGTTGCAAACTTGTTTAAGCATGGAATAGGTGACCACATTATCCATCCACTCCCGAAGGATGATTTCATAAATTGGACCCCTTAATCCAAATGATGCATTACTTCAAACTGAGCAAAACACTAGTTCTTGAAATCAATGAGTAAAACAAATTACAAGGCATGGCACTCGGGAGTGAGGGGTGGTCTAGCTGAAATCCTATCCTAGTAATCCAACGGAGTCGACAGTTCCTCAATCTAAGTCTCGATTTTCGTTTTATGCCCAGTTGCAAGTCGCATCCCAAACCATTTTAGGGACCCTTGGCCAATTCCTTCCAAGGGCATACAAACCTAACAGAGCAATATTTTTGAGTTCCATGAATGATGTAAGCTTGTTTAGGCATGGAATAGCTGACCACATTATCCATCCGGCTCCCAAGGGACAACTTCATAAATTGGACCCCTTAATTCAAATGTTTCATTGCTTCAAACTAAGCAAAACACTAGTTCTCGAAATCAATGTGTAAAGCAACTTCCGAGGCATGGAACCCAGGAGTGAGGGGTCCTATAGATGATATCCTCTTCGAGTAATCCGTTGAAGTCAACGTTTTCTCAATCTAAGTATTTATTTTCATTTTATGCCCAGTTGCAAGTGGCATCCCAAACCATTTCAGGGACTCTTGGCCAATTCCTCTTTATGGCATAAAAGCCCAACATAATAGCATTTTGAGTTCTATGAGATGTCGCATGTTTGTTTAGGCATGGACTAGGCGACCACATTGTCTATCTTCTCTCGAGGCATGGTTTCCTAAATTGGACCGCTAAATCCAAATGTTGCATTGCTTCTTACTAAGAAAAACACTATTTCTCGAAATAGATGAAAAAAACAAATTTTGAGGGATTGGAATCGAGAGTGAGGGGTGCTCTAGCTAAAATTTTATGCCACTAATCCAATGGAGATGACGTTTCCTCAATCCGAGTCTTGGATTTCGTGATATGCCCAGCTGCAAGTCGCATCCCAAACCATTTCGGGGACTCTTGGCCAATTCCTCCTCGGGGCATAAAAACCTAACGGAGAAACATTTTTGAGTTACGTGAGATGTTGCAAGCTTGTTTAGGCATGGACTAGGTGACCACATTATCCATATGCTCTCGAGGGATGATTTCATAAATTGTATCCCTTAATCCAAATGCTACATTGTTTCAAACTGAGCAAAGCACTAGTTCTCCAAATCAATGAGTAAAAGAACTTCCAAGGCATGAAAATCGGGAGTGAGGGGTGGTCTAGCTATAATACTATGCCAATAATCCATCGGAGTCAACGGTTCCTCAATCTGAGTCTCGGTTTTTGTTTTATGCCCAGTTGCAAGTCGCATCCCAAACCATTTCAGGGACTCTTGGCCAATCCTCCTTAGGGCATAAAAACCTAACGAAGCAACATTTTTGAGTTTTGTGAGATGCTGCAAGCATGTTTAGGCATGGACTATGTGACCACATTGTCTATCCGATCCCGAGGCACGATTTCATAGGTTCCTTTAATCCAAATGTTGCATTGCTTCAAACTGAGCAAAACAATAGTTCTCAAAATCAAGGTGTAAAGCAACTTCTGAGGCATGGCATCCGAGAGTGAGGGGTGCTCTAAATGAAATCCTATCCCAAGAATCCATCGGAGTCAACGGTTCCTCAATCCGAGACTCGGTTTTCATTTTATGCCTAATTGCAAGTCGCATTCCAAACTATTTCGGGGACTCTTGGCCAATTCCTCCTCAGAGCTTAAATATCTAATAGAGAAGCATTTTTGAGTTCCATGAGATCCTGCAAGCTTGTTTAGGAATGGACTATGTGACCACATTGTCCATCCTCTCCCGAGACATGGTTTCCTATATTGGACCCATAAATCCAAATGTTGCATTCTTTCAAACTAAGCAAAACCCTAGTTCTCAAAATCGTTGAATTTTTTTTTTTCGAGGGATTGAACGGTTCCTTAATCCAAGTCTCGGTTTTCATTTTATGCCCAGTTGCAAGTTGCATCCCAAACAATTTGAGAGACTCTTGGCCAATTCCTCCTCAGGGCATACAAACCTAACAGAGTAACATTTTTGAGTTTCATGACATGCTGCAAGCTTGTTTAGGCATGGACTAGGTGACCAGATTATCCATCCCCTCCCGAGGGACGATTTCATAAATTGGAACCCTTAAGTTCTTTAAATGAATGAGTCAAGAAAATTTCGAAGCATGGCACCCGAGAGTGAGAGATGCTCTAGATGAAATCGTATCCTAGTAATCCATCGAAGTCAACGGTTCCTCAATCCGAGTCTCGATTTTCATTTCATGCCCAGTTGCAAGTGACATCTCAAACAAATTTAGAGACTTGGCCAATCCCTCCTCAATGCATAAAAGCCTAACAAAGCAACATTTTTTAGTTCCATGAGATGTTGTGTGTTTGTTTAGGCATGGAATAGGTGACCACATTGTCCATCCGCTCCAGAGGCATGGTTTTCTAGCTCTAGCCAAAATCCTGTGTCAGGAATCCAACGGAGATGATTGTTCCTCAATCCGACTTTCGATTTTCATGATATGCCCAATTGCAAATCGCATCCCAAACCATTTCGGGGACTCTTGAACAATTCCTCCTCAGGGTATAAAAGACTAACGGAGAAACATTTTTGAGTTTCATGAGATGTTGCAAGATTTTTTAGGCATGGACTAGGTGACCACATTATCCATTCGCTCCCGAGGGATGATTTCATAAATTGGATCCCTTAATCCAAATGATGCATTGCTTCAATCTAAGAAAAACACAAGTTTCTCGAAATCAATGAGTAAAGCAACTTTTGGGGCATGGCACCAGGGAGTGGGGTGGTCTAGCTGAAATCCTATCCTAGTAATCCATCGGAGTCGACGTTTCCTCAATCCAACTCTCGATTTTCCTAATATGCACAGTGGCAAGTCGCATCCCAAAACATTTCGGGGACTCTTAGCAAATTCCTCCTCAGGGCATAAAAGTTTAACGGAGAAACATTTTTTGAGTTTTGTGAGATGTTGCAAGCTTGTTTAGGCATGGACTAGGTGACCACATTATTCATCTGCTCCCAAGGGATGGTTTCATAAATTGGACCCCGTAATCCAAATGTTGCATAGCTTCAAACTGAGCAAAACACTAGGTCTCAAAATCAATGAGTAAAGAAACTTTCGAGGCATGGAACCCGAGAGTGAGGGGTGTTCTAGCTGAAATCCTATCTTAGTTATCCATCGGAGTTGATGGTTCTTCAATCTGAGTTTCGGTTTTTATTTTATGCCGAGTTGCAAGTCGTATCCTAAACAACTTCAGGGACTCAGCCAATTCCTCGTAAGGGCATAAAACCTAATGGAGCATCATTTTTTAGTTCCGTGAGATGCGGAAAGCTTGTTTAGGCATGGACTAGGTGATCACATTGTCCATATACTCCCGAGGGACGATTTCATAAATTGGACCCCTTAATCCAAATGTTGCATTGTTTCAAACTAAGCAAAACACTAGCTTTCCAAATCAATGAGTAAAGCAACTTCCGAGGCATGGCACCTGGGAGTGGGGTGCTCTAGATGAATTCATATCCGAGTAATCTATCGAAGTTGACGGTTCCTCAATCGGAGTCTCGATTTTCGTTTTATGCCTTGTTGCAAGTGGCATCCCAAACCATTTCGGGGAGTCTCGGCCAATTCCTCCTCAGGGCATAAAAGCCTAACGAAGCAACATTTTTGAGTTCCATGAGATGTTGCATACTTGTTTAGGCATGGACTAGATGACCACACTATCCATCTGCTCTCTAGGCATGGTTTCCTAAATTGGACTGCTAAATCCAAATGTTGCATTGCTTCTTACTGAGCAAAACACTATTTCTCGAAATAGATGAAAAAAACAACTTCTGAGGGATTGGAACCGAGAGTGAGGGGTGCACTAGATAAAATCCTATGTCAGGAATCCAACGGAGATGACAGTTCCTCAATTCGACTCTCAGTTTTCGTGATATTCCCAGTTGCAAGTCGCATCCCAAACCATTTCGAGGACTCTTGGCCAATTCCTTCTCAGGGTGTAAAAGACTAACAGAGCAACATTTTTTAGTTCCGTGAGATGCTGCAAACTTGTTTAGGCATGGAATAGGTGACAACATTATCCATCCGCTTCCGAGGGATGATTTCATAAATTGGAGCCCTTAATCCAAATGATGCATTGCTTCAAATTGAGAAAAACACTAGTTCTCGAAATCAATGAGTAAAGAAACTTACGAGGCATGGCACCCAGGAGTGAGGGGTGGTCTAGCTGAAATCATGTCCTGTTAATCCAACGGAGTCGACGGTTCCTCAATCTGAGCCTCGTCTTTTGTTTTATGCCCAATTGCAAGTCGCATCCCAAACCATTTCAGGGACCCTTGGCCAATTCCTTCTTAGGGCATAAAAACCTAACAAACCAACATTTTTGAGTTCCATGAGATGTTGCAAGCTTGTTTAGGCATGGAATAGGTGACCACATTATCCATCCACTCCCACGAGATGATTTCATAAATTGGACCCCTAAATCCAAATGTTGCATTGCTTCTTACTGATTGGACCCCTAAATCCCCCCCATCGAAGTCGACGTTTTCTCAATCTGAGTCTCGATTTTCATTTTATGCCCAGTTGCAAGTGGCATTCCAAACCATCTCGATGACTCTTGGCCAATTCCTCCTCGGGGCATAAAATCCTAACGGAGCATCATTTTGAGTTCCATGAGATGTCACATGCTTGTTTAGGCATGGATTATGTGACCACATTGTCCATCTGCTCTCGAGGCATGGTTTTCTAATTTGGACAGCTAAATCCAAATGTTGCATTACTTCTTACAGAGAAAAACATTATTTCTCGAAATAGATGAAAAAAACAAATTCTGAGGGATTGGAACCGAGAGTGAGGGGAACTCTAGCTAAAATTCTATGCTAGGAATCCAATGGAGACAACAGTTCCTCAATCCGAGTCTTGACTTTCGTGATATGCCTCGCTGCAAGTCGCATCCCAAACCATTTCGGGGACTCTTGGCCAATTCCTCCTCAAGGCATAAAAAACTAACGGAGCAACATTTTTGAGTTCCGTGAGATGTTGCAAGATTTTTTGGGCATGGAATAGGTGACCACATTATCCATATTCTCCTGAGGGACGATTTCATAAATTAGACCCCTTAATCTAGATGCTACATTGCTTCAAATTGATCAAAACACTAGTTCTCGAAATCAATGTGTAAAGAAACTTCTGAGGCATGGCACTCGAGAGTGAGGGGTGGTCTAGCTGAAATCCTATCCTAGTAACCCATCGGAGTCGATGAATCCTCAATCTGAGTCTCGGTTTTCGTTTTATGCCTAGTTCCAAATCGCATCCCAAACCATTTCAGGGACTCTTGGCCAATTCCTCCCCAGGGCATAAAAACCTAACAGAGCAGCATTTTTGAGTTCCATGAGATGTTGCAAGCTTGTTTAGGCATGGACTATGTGACCATATTGTCCATCTTCTCTTGAGGCATGGTTTCATAGGATCCTTTAATCCAAATGTTGCATTGCTTAAAATGAGAAAAACACTAGTTCTCGAAATCAAGGAGTAAAAAGACTTTGGAGGCATGGCATGTAGGAGTGAGGGGTGCTTTAGATGAAATCTTATCCAAGTAATTCATTGGATTCAATGGTTCCTCAATCTGAGACTTGGTTTTCATTTTATGACTAATTGCAAGTTGCATCTCAAACCATTTTGGGGACTTTTGGCCAATTCCTCCTCAGAGCATAAAAATATAATAGAGCAGCATTTTTGAGTTCCGTGAGATGTTGCAAGATTGTTTAGGCATGGACTATGTGACCACATTGTCCATCCACTCCCGAGGCATGGTTTCATATATTGGACCCCTAAATCCAAATGTTGCATTCCTTCAAACTAAGAAAAACTCTAGTTATCAAAATCGATGAAAAAAAAACTTTCGAGGGATTGGACCCAGGAGTGAGGGTGCTCTAGTTGAAATACTATGCCAGGAATCCAACGAAGATGACGGTTCCTCAATCCGAGTCTCATTTTTCATGATATGTCGAGTTGCAAGTCACATCCCAAACCATTTCGAGGACTCTTGGCCAATTCCTCCTCAGGGCATAAAAACCTAACGAAGCAACATTTTTGAGTTTTGTGAGATGTCTCAATCTTGTTTAGGCATGGACTAGGTGTCTACATTATTGATCCGCTCCTGAGTCATGGTTTCATATATTGGACCCCTAAATCCAAATGTTGCATTGCTTCAAACTAAGCAAAACCCTAGTTCTCAAAATTGATGAAAAAAACTACTTCCGAGGGATTGGACCCAAAAGTTTTGTGAGATATTGCAAGCTTGTTTAGGCATGGACTAGGTGACTACATTATCAATATGCTCCCATGGAATGGTTTCTTAAATTGGACCCCTAAATCCAAATGTTGCATTAATTTTTACTGAGCAAAACACTAGTTCTCTAAATCGATTAAACAAACAACTTCCGAGGGATTGGAACAGGGAGTGCGGGGTGGTCAAGCTAAAATCCTATGCCATGAATGCAACGGAGATGACGGTTCCTCAATCCGAGACTCGGTTTTTGTGATATGCCCAGTTGTAGGTCGCAACCCAAACCATTTCGAGAACTCTTGGCCAATTGCTCCTCATGGCATAAAACACTAACGAAGAAACATTTTTGAGTTCCATGAGATGCTACAAGATTGTTTAGGCATGGATTAAGTGACCACATTATCCATCCGCTCATGAGGGACGATTTCATAAATTGGACCCCTTAATCCAAATGTTGCATTTATTCAAACTGAGCAAAACACTAGTTCTCGAAATCANGGTGGTCTAGCTGAAATCCTATCTTAGTAATCCATCGGAGTCGACGGTTCCTCAATCCAAGTCTCGGTTTTTCGTTTTATGCCTAGTTGCAAGTCGCATCCCAAACAATTTCAGGGACTCTTGGCCTATTCCTCCTCAAGGCATACAAACCTAACAGAGTAGCATTTTTGAGTTTTGTGACATGCTACAAACTTGTTTAGGCATGGACTAGGTGACCACATTATCCATCCACTCCCGAGGGATGATTTCATAAATTGGACCCCTTAATCCAAACGCTACATTGGTTCAATCTGAGCAAAACACTAGTTCTCAAAATCAATGAGTAAAGCAACTTCCGAGGCATGGCACCCAGTAGTGGGGGATGCTCTAGATGATATCCTATCTCAGTAATCCATCGAAGTCGACGGTTCCTCAATCCGAGTCTCGATTTTCATTTTATGCCCAGTTGCAAGTGGCATCCCAAACCATTTCGGAGACTCTTGGCCAATCCCTCCTCAGGGCATAAAAGCTTAACGGAGCAACATTTTCGAGTTCCATGAGATGTTGTGTGCTTGTTTAGGCATGGAATATGGTCACTATTATCTGTGGCTAATATAGTATTGTCATTGAGACATAATATTGGATATGGTGTGTCTTTGATGTCAAAAGAGAATCCAGATTGCAGATATTATGAACCAGTTAAAGAATACTGAAGGGTTATCAGAGAATTATATGTAGGAAAATAGTAATCCAAAGACTACATATTCGGGAGGTAAATTCAAAGTTGGAGGAAGAATAAGACATTGTCTTGAAAGACAATGAGGATAAAGTTGTAAGGAAAAATAGGAAGCAGACGTTAGATAAATGTTTATAATTCTTATGCAAGAAGAGGATTGTTGTGAGTGTGATTGAATGAGAAATATTTAGGCTAGAATGTCAATTATGGACAATAGGACAAGCAAAGTCCAAGACATGTAAAATAGAGCAGAAACAAATCTAAAAATTAGTACCCTGGAGAAGAATTGTATGTTCGGGTGCAAGTATAGTGGTTAAACCCAAATCGAGGAAGGGCCTCAGATTGAAATAAAATGGAGTTTTGACTGGAGGATGACTTATCACTCCTAGGATAAATGATCCATAATCGTTGCAAAATAAGATGCAACGATTGAATTTTCACAGTTTAATTGACCACAGAGTTGTTTTATTGGAAACGTCGATCTGGAGAAAATCAACGGCCCTAATATATTTCCCAAACTCAAAATGCATGGGAGATAAAGGAGGAAGGCGGATGTGAAGAGTTAATTAAAATCCACCCTTATATTTTTTGTGTCCACCGTCGATTGGAACATATGGTCCACAATCATTCTAGACTTGGTTGGTAGTTGACCAACGTCAAAACAAACTCGAACCTAAAGATTTTATCAAAACCATTTTATAGTATTTTGATTCCATCGTTGATAAAGATCGGATGACCCTCATTATTTCACATTATGTTGAGTATTGACCAGAGTGAAAATAGACACGGATGTGAAATGTGTATTATGCAAAAACTAATAAACCATGTGTCAACACTATGTGTTATCACGTTGTGGCTTGGGATTAAGTCGGGACCATTTTTAAAATGTGAAATCAATAAATACCATCCACTCAACA
The DNA here is from genome assembly GCA_010110895.2 of Picea sitchensis. Classification (NCBI taxonomy): domain Eukaryota; kingdom Viridiplantae; phylum Streptophyta; class Pinopsida; order Pinales; family Pinaceae; genus Picea; species Picea sitchensis. The sequence continues at coordinate 44,527 of SNQJ01S0077099.1, read as the reverse complement.
CTTGATCGTATATGAACTGTCAATATAATTAACGCCAAGGTAATCCTAGTGTGTCATTTCTATCAGTCACATACCAGGGTCAATGGAAAACATGAGACAACAAAAGGTTAAAATGTTGGATAGTACCTGGTTATAGGGTAAGGTCACCTGGTAAATAGAAAAAGTGCTTACGGGATAAAACATAAAACAAGCCTTGTGCCTTCTTTGTTTAGATGTTGGTCATAACGATTGGTTCTATGAAAAAGGATTCATGATATTAGCACCCATCCATCATCGACAACACGGGAAATGTACCAGAGAATGTTAAAAGGTTTGAAAATTGTCTATTAAAGAACTGAGAATGCAACGAAGAAGTGTGAGATTGAAATAAAAAATGGGGGGTCGATCCATCAAAGACTAAGATATCTAATCAGACAAGTAAAAGAAGGGTTCAAAACTATAATTTAAAAGGTGATCTAAAATAATAAAAGTAATTTGTTCCTAAAATAATAATATTAAGTTTAGGAAGAGGCGGATTGAATCAATGCTCTTTTTCAAAGAGACACAATGATTCAAATATCATACACCTATTGGAAGATTATTTAAACAGAAAGATATGGTGAAAATAAGATGTCTTTGTGGTCTAATTCAGAAGATCAAAACAAAGACAGAGTCCAAGGAAGAACTTGAAACATTCACATGAAGTGAGGGTGGAAGGGAGGAACAAGGGAGGATTGAAGTCCTCTGCAGGTTTAAGCATGAAATAGGGAGTTGGTGCTTGAAAACAAGACTATTGGAGTCCTCTAAAGCTTGGATCCCAATCTATAGGTATTTGGTGTTTCCTCAATTTGGTGCTTGGAAAACAGGGGATTGGTGTCTCCTTTAGTTGGTGCTCAAAAGAAGAGAGATTGGTGTCTCTTACAAACTGTAACTTGTAAATGAAATATAATTTTTATGATTGTTACATTTAAAATTCAGAGTTTTGTRCATTCTTGTTGATAAATTGTTATAAATTAATAAAGAATTAATTTAATTTGAGAAAAAGAAGAAGTATTGATTCACCCCCCTCGCTCTCAGTATTGAACAACATTCCAACATAACATTTATAATTTATAATCACCTTGAACATATATAACCCCTTTTATTTATAAACCCTTAAATATATACACCTATAACCTCTAAAACTAAATATTAACCCATATAACCTCCATAACTTCTAACTCACTACCTCTTATAACTCCTTAACCCTTAAATTGTATAAAATTACATCTTAATATTTATGAACTTTAACGTATAACCATGATTGCATCTAACGTCTAATATATATAATTCATAATATAACCCCAAATATCTACAACCCTTATCCTATTTACTACCTAAACTTTATAACCCTTAACCTCTAATGCATATAACCCATATAACCACTAGCCCTT
>SNQJ01S0077097.1:0-36561 GCA_010110895.2 Picea sitchensis | reverse complement strand
TAGTGCAGTTTTGAAAGAACCTTCTGCAGCGAGCTAATAAACCAATTGTTCTCGGTCAATCTGTCACCAGATGAGCAAAATAGAGACCGTCAAGATGTCTTGGTGGTTCACCAAGGCAGAACATCTATAGCATCAAGAGTGTTAATAAAAGTGCTTAAAAACAAAACAAAGAACACCCAATCTAACTACCGTGAAGCCAAATAACGATTCGAAATAAACGTAAATATCAAACATGAGACAAGGGAAGTCCACAATGGTTCTGTGTTTGATCTATTAGGGAAACCGTAGCAACATCACGAGGGCAGAGATAAAGATTCCTTTCCTCCAACTGAAGGTCCTTCAATCTCTCCCAAGATTGTGCTTTCCTTACAAAAAAAGTAGAACTGAAATGAAACGGAGAAAGAACTCTGAATTAGGCTGCAAACAGATGGCTTGTCAAAAGGACTGAACTCTGAATCTGGACAGCATAACATTGCATGGAATTCTCTGCTGAAACAACGAGCCTTCACCGCTATTTATAACATTTTCCAGGAGGTCACATAACCAAATTCCGGTGTGAACACGAACCTGTTTATGGTTCACTTAAGCCATTAATTCACGGAATTTGCGGCAGAACTGACCTCGACCGATGTCAAATCATCTCTATGGAAGGCTATCCATGACGGAGGTCAATTTACATTTAATGCAACTGTATTAGCATATGCACGCTTTTATGTGGATTGTCACAGCTTTGGCGTTATTAACACGTTTCCTTATCCCACGATACACGCCATCTTACTAATGTGGGAAGGATTTTCAATTTTTGTATTGTTTTTGACCCTTCTAGAATGCCGTGAAACTTGACTCATACATGAATGACTTCATTGTTGTGCTGATGATGCGGAGTTCTGTCGCCATGTGCAGACAAAATATCAGTGATAACAGATACCGATGGACATTGAGGTTAGGGGCATACAGATAACCGAAATCCATCAATGTTTCTTCTTCTACTGAGAATGTTGCTGGTATGGAAAGAATGGTGGACTCGGCTTCTAACGATCCGCTGAGGAAAAGGAACTGCATTCCCACCCTTCGGTGAGACGGTTCAAGAAGAAAAACAATATTACCAATCAGATACTAAACGAAGTGCATGCCCCATGCCTCGCAGGATGTAACTCAAAGATGACGAAGTACAGGCAGATAACTCCAGCCCTCGGGGGCGGAGTGATAAAGGCGTAAGACAATTCTGCAAGGGAACATACTCAACAATCCGTAATGATCACTGATAATCAAATTGAATGATGATGCGGCATTGATGGCCCTACCAAATACAGAGGTCTTCGGCAAATGACGCAGGATCACGAATAGTCGAAAGTAAGATCCACCCATAACATGAAAGAGGTTAAGGCCGAATGTTATGGGGCCAACGATGTACAGGAGCAATGGTATTTCCGTGTCATTCGAATTCTCATTAACATGAGAAATGAGGATCAAGACATCACAGCCTCTTCTGAAAAGGTGCCGGAGCAACACAAAGGAACGCGACTGGTAGCTAAAGCGGCCCGGTGGAATCGACCGAGGTGATGAAGCGACAGAGGTGCTGGATCTAAGTCAAGAAGTGGATGACCTAAGATCCAGCCCTTTGGTTGAGGATATGGAGGGTTATGGCCGCGAACCGTAACGAGGTCGAGTGTCGAGGGGATGACGATACCAGGGTTGAGTTGTGCCAGATGCGGGACAAGGTAAACAAATTCGAGGGTAGAGGTAACTCAATCTGGCTGTGGTGCTCCTCTCAAGATATGGACGATGTCTAAGGGTAAATGATGGGCATTGCTCCAATCCAGGTGACATGGGTTGGCGATGGCCAAAAGCAAGTCGCCACCGCTGGGACGACAAAGAAATGCATCGACCTAAGGTAAAGATGTTTCAGGCCACAAATAATAAATAATAAATAATTTAGGAAAAAATGTACAAATACGTAAACTGCGCCTGCTGGAAAAAAAAATGCATGCCCAAGGAGAGACCGTAATTGTTATGAGAAACTCCATTTAGCGGTGGGGCCCCATTGGCGAAGCTTCGCATGTAGGTTGGTGGAATGGAGTTAGGTTCAATGATGGGATAAACCGACAGGAGGAAATTAGAGGGTTCATGATCCTGCTGTGGTGCACGTAAAAAGAACATAACCATAAAGCTGGCGATTTGGGGAGTCCGTATGGGAAGCTGTAGCAAGCAACATGAGGAGAAGAAGTATGTGGTTAACGGCGATACGTGATGTAAGACTACTGTGATTCCCATCCTAGCGGCGAAAACTACATGAGTGTCAAAAGTTCAAAATTGCGAATGGGACAACTCCATGTAGGTGAGGATGCTTATCTGTTGCGACCGCGCAGATGCAAAATGGGGGTTTGGGTACTGCAGGGCCAGGAATGAGGATGCTAAAGGTGAATATCAGAGGGTGAGACTAGAGATGTAAGTGTAATTCAGTGGGATAGACTACATGCCGCCATCGGATATATACCGAAGGGATGATGTCGACAGATTTATCAAGCACCGCATAGAACAACCTAACACCCAAAGTGAACAATATCCGAAAAAACAAATATGAACATGTAATAGATAAATGCGACAATGCATGCACCGGCCACGATATGAAAGAGGGTCTCGGGGACCCGTGGATGGTGCGGCCCATGATACCATGATACGCGGATGTCGATCCCGTATCGAAGATGGTTCAAAAATGGACGCCGGGTTCTGAATGGTGAGAGGAAGTTTGCAAAACCATATATAGTCAGAGGTCATTACTGCCACACCATTTGGTACCCCGCCGCTACGTTGATTCCAGAGCAGATCCGCAGGAGATAGGATTATCTGGAGAGTTAACGAGTCCGCTTCCTGCGCAGCGGTAGGTTCGGGTTAGTGATCTAAACGTCCTGTATAGTTATAGGTTGCAACTTTTGGGCGGTGGTAGGCACCAAAGGAGGGTTTAGGGTTTTGGGTGAGGGGGGTCAAGACATACGGGCGACTAAAGGAGCGACATGAGCTGCGTTTTCCAATCATTGAACACGCCATAAGATAAGGCCACCAGAGGGCTTAACAAAGCCGCGGGGAGAGGGCCTAACCGGATGAGAGTTCACAAAGATCCTATTCTCAAAATGTTTCCCATGATCGAAACCTAGTTGGAGGAAAATTCAACCGATATGACGGTTAAAGAAAATGCGTCATAGCGTCGTACGGCAGTTGTTGAAGGTGGCATAGCTTCAGCCCATTTGGTGGCACTACCGCATAACAATGTATTTGTGACCATTACCGGAGGGGATTACAAGTCATAAAGTCGATGCCCCATTTGCAAGGCCAGCCTGCGGATGACCTGATGAAGAAGAGCTGAGCTGGACGGTTACATAGAGTCGACATTGTTCACATCGCTTTACCGCGATGAATGCAATCATGAAACAAGTAGGCCAAAAGTAATCGGCTCAAATAATATTTTGAGCCGTGGAGATACTCGAAAGATGGCCCCACATGCACCGCTGTGGCACTCGGGCTTAACACTGCCTACTGGCCAATGGTCGCAACGACGGCGATGGTGTCAACGCCCGCCGCAGATAGGATGTCCCGGGCGAGGAGATAGCGGGGCCCGGGATGGTTATAAAATGCTACGACGATCGCCTCGGAGATAGGTGGTTACCGAATTTTTGGTTTCGTAGGTAGACGAGGAGGTCACATACCAAGGATCATCAGGCTTATGTAGAAGATGCTCACCGTGAAAGCCAAGATTGACGGGGCACCGGGTGTGTCAAGGAAGGGTCGCGTGGACAAGTTCGAGAACGGCAGGGCTTTCCCACTTTTTGGTGCGTTGAAAACTCCTCGAGGTCAAATTCGAGATCAATGATCCATCTATAAATTTGTTGGTTAACTTCATACGCATCGAAAGCAAATATTGCATTGGTTGGAATCAATTTACCTTTGGTGGTGCTAAGCAAAGATATACGGCGCGGCCGAATCCCGGCGACAACCGCAGTAAGAGCTGGGTTTCTTCATGTTTGTATTTTAGGGGAGGCCCGGAGAGGTTCTACTAACGTAATAAATGACGTGATCACGATTGTCATCTCCGCCGGACGAACACGCCACCGATACCGGATACGATAATGAGGATGTAGTCGCTGATTGTGTCCGCGTACCCACTAAAGCAGCGCTGACGTTAAGCCGTTTTTTACATCGCTAAACGATCGTTGGGTATATCGCCCCAATGAAAGCGGGAATATCCCCATCGGCGTAAGCCGGGCGAAACCATGCGCGCCAGACATGCAAATCGGGGAACAAAGCCGCCTAAGAAAGTTGGTTTCGGCCTTGCAGACTCAGTTGTCATATATTCGAGGGTGAATTCCCTCGCGATGGTTTAACTTGAGGGGTCCACGGATAACGCTTAGAAACGAGCAAACCAAGGAGGCGCCCCGCTGGGGTAACACGTAATCAATAATAATTTGAGGGGGTTCAAGCGGATGTTGCATTGACGTATCATGAAAGATGATTCAGAAATCATCGAGATGTCGATACGCTTCTTGATCGAAAGCAAAGGAGGTCATTCCCAAGCGAAAGTAAGGATGATTTCCGCGTACCTGCATCATGGAATATGTATGTTACCGCCTGGAAAGTTGCGATTCTTTAAGCCAAAAAGGTAACATTAATTTGCGCGCACTTCACGGTAATGAATGCGCTTTATATTGATCGGATGGTGACTGAATTTGATTATAGCCGCAGAATCCATCCATGAAGGAGAGGAGTTCGTATCGGCGCACTCATCAATGACTTGATCGATGAAGGGCGTTGCGAAGTTGTCTTTGGGACATGCATTATTGAGATCGGCGAACTGCGGGCGGCATTAACGGGATAGCGCCCTCATTTCTTCGACGGTATAGGTTGGAAACCCATGACGCGGTAAGCGATGGGGTAAATAAACCTACTGCACGTAATTTGTCAATTCCCCGGCTTTGATAGCTGCAAATTTGGATGGGTGTGTGAAGGCCGTTGTTTCCGCCAATAACGGTAATGTCCGCCGTATCATACATGTCAGTATTGAGGGGATCGTAGACGCATCTCCGCGGTATGACCGCCAAGATATCCCCAGACTTTGAAGAGGGTTTGTATGCGGTAATTTCCTGACGCAAGCATCCGATGATGATTTCTTCGACGACACCACCTTTGCGTAGAAATGTCGATCTGATGGTGGGGGAATAAGTAGCTTACGTTGCCTTCTTCGAACGCATCGGGGGCGGGAATGGATTTTTGAACCAATCGATGGTCCTGTGTGGATAAAATCTTTGGTTTCAATCGCGTAAACGGGGTTTTGATTAGGAGGTACGAGTGTTTCCTGGGGGAGGAAGAGTGCACGGCGATGTAGTGCGTCCCAAGGAAAAACTGGGCTGTGTAGTTCTTCCAATATTTCGTCGTCGCATTGGAAACACCGGGAATAATAAGGGATCATGATCTCGTTACAGGATTTTCTGCGACTCCAAACGAGGGGTAAGGCCGCCGGAGAAGGGAGTGGTCTACCGACATAAAACCATATACGAGGACCGAAGTGGGCAACTGCAGGTGGGATGACGAAGTCTCCCGAGAGGAATGCGTGAGAGTTAGTGGGTTACCGGTAACTTCCTCGATAATAAGCATCTAAGAACCATGGATGAGGGAGTGCCTCTAATCGAGAAATGATGTAAATCACGGGTGGTGAAGGCGTGGTGGAATTACCTCATTGGTAGGCCAAGGTCCACCGTCGCTGTCGATACCGATGATCATTGACACCGTATGTGAAATGGGTTAGTGAATCGCAGAGAACAAGGGCATATCATACATTCATTAACCGGCGGCATATAACGTAATGTCACGATATAAAGAGGACGGCTGGCTGGCTTATTCGGGGAAAGTCACAAAGACCAGCCACGTCAATCAAAATGTGAGGCGTGTTAAGTAATGATGGGTATAGTGACCATATTCGTAACGGTGATGGCACACGCCGAATTTGGTCTTCAACCCAACAAAGGTTGAGCAGGCGTGAGTAGTGAGTGGTGTGGTTGGGGTTAAATTAAATTCCTTAACCCTGAGTGATGGGCGCTTGTTGGTTTGCGGCCCTCTGCCTTTCCTCACATAGTACGCTGCTGCGGTGGATGCGTAGACTCCGGGAGCAACGCTCTTCGCTTCTCCGCCTCTACCGTAGTCGTAGGGAGAATGGGGGTAGGGTGGTGGGCGTGAGAATGAATTGCCATAGGGAAGCCTTCCCTCGTATAAATCATTTCGTGTGGATGTAAATAATTAATCGGATTGCTAACACCATGTTGGTAGTAAGCGCTATGTCACTGAAAGTTTGTACCCTGTGGTGGGTAAAAGAATGGAATTTGAGTGAGGGGTCGAGGAACCGTATCCCAAATGGGACCAGGTCCTTGAGTGGGGATTTCGTGGATCTGGGTTTCCACGAAGTTCACAGAGGTCTCCTGGGAATGAGGTCGCGATCGCCGACGCCGTGAAATGACTGGAGTTTCCTGAGGAGGACGAGTATCCCGATGTGACTTTGATTAGATGTAACGACGACACTTGATTAGGGGAAGGAGTGGTGGTGCTCCATGGTACATCCTTAACAAAGATGGATCTTTGAAATCCCGGGACCCATCTCTACGAAAGTGATATATCTGGTTGGTAGTGTGGACAAGGAGGAGAATGTTATCAAGATTGGCCAATGGGTTTGGCTCATAATGTGAAACTTAATGCATGGTTACAATCTTCCGCTGTGAGGGAACATGATTTTCCCAAAGATTGATGATTAATGCGCCTTCATAGCATACATGTAGGAACAATCAATTGCCAAGATATTGTACTCAAGTGAGGCGCCGATAACTTCAATGTCAATAAGAATGGTTTTGCCTCCAAGTTAAACGGGGACATTTTGAAGATCTCCTTCCTGGGATGCCACCAGGCTTCCAATGCATTGGTGGAGGGTAAGAGTCCGGGAACCAAGTTTGTGCCAATAATCGCTTTGGACATGATGTATGTGGATGCTCCTTCATCGATAATGCATCGATGGACCGTGATGTTCCATATTTTGACTGATATTTGAATAGCAACTGCGGCAAGAAGACGAGGTTCGCAGTTTCGTCGAGGGTCGGTAATGAGTCTATATCGGCTAATCGACCGGCCTGGCATGAAAGTAGTGATTTCACAGTTCGACAAGTCCGGAGGACTTCAAGACCCATGATGCACGGATTGTGCTAAGTCATTCACCAAGCTGTAATTGTGAGCTACCATCGCCTGTGGGTTGTGAACATTCCTCGTAATGGTATGACGCGTAATGGTGGTTTGGCGTATGGCTTAGGTATCATCAACGGAGTTCCCGTTGGTGTAGGGTTTTTTTTTGGAGATGTGGGAGTAGACTCATTGTTAGATACCGGACGACACGGTTTGCAAACGAATACCTTCCTCACCTGAGGAAGAAATTTTAAAGTTTTCACATGTTCGTTTTGTGAGGCTAGGGTAAAACCAACCCGCTTGATTAAAAGGGAGTGGATAGTCCCGTCAAGAAAGATGGGGTGTTTTCATAATCCCTTTGAGGAAACCTACTTAAAACCGCCACGCTTCGAGAAGAGGCTATGCGAGTGAAAAGTGATTTTGTGTGTGTGAGGAAGTACCAGATTTTGTTATTTAGATGTCTGCAGCATGCTTCCTTATCGCTTGGTCCTTTACAAGAGTTTGTTTACCTAAATCAACTAGATTCCATTGGTACAACCTCATGGAATCAAAAAGCCCTAGAAAAACTAGCATGTGGACATTGAACTGCTATCATCCTTTAACCTCCTATATGCGGAGTTAATCTAGAAAAGCATGAAACTATCATAGATTGAACATGTGGGCATGTGTGGGTCTGTTGTCTTTAAACTCTCCTAGGCTTTATCTAAGAAGTGTAAAATCAAACACTGCTCCTATTTTGTTGACATGTGGGCATGTATGTACTGCTAAGAATGCGCTTGAAAGAAAATGAAACTAAGAGGGGTCTCAGAAGAGCCGCTGTCCTCCCTAAAGCCTAAGCAGTTTTGTTTAAAGGAGATGATCAAGCTTCGAGAATCTCTTCGATTTCAAGGTCTGAGAGCGCCAGAGAAGAGCATTCTAAGATTGTCATTGGCATAATTTCTAACCCTAAATGTGAGCTTAGATGATTAAAATTGATGTTTAACTTAGAATAAAAATCAAAGCAAGCCATCCACGCATTAAAAAGCAAAAATAATAAGTGAAAATGATGATCCACCTAAGTGCCTATATGTTTCGGGGTTTATCCCCTATAAGTTGAGGGGCTATGGCCAGATTCAAAACATACACCTATATCATTCTTGATAAGGAAACCGAGTCTCCCCACATCCAACCTTACAAAAGTTTGATTCAAATGCGCGACTGTTAGAATGAACAGAGGCGCAAGCGCTACCGCGGTGGTGGTAAACCCGCCGCGACTTGAGTTTGTGACCCAAAGAAATTCTGACTAACTTCCTCTCGATTCCTACTGAATCGACTATCGCAGGTCCCGAGGCCGCCAGAAAGGTTAATAAAACAAAAGGAAAGCCGAATTGAACACGATTGAGAGAGGATTTTATACCTCTGGCATCCCCAGTGGAGTCGCTAACTGTTCTCGGTCAATCTGTCACCAGATGAGCAAAATAGAGACCGCCCTGCAAGATGTCTTGCGTGGTTCACCAAGGCGTAATTATCTATAGCAAAGAAGAGTGTTACTAAAAGTTTAAAACAAACAAGTAAACAATCTAATCTAACAAATGTGAAGCAAATAACGATTCGAAATAAATAGAAATATCAAACATGAGACAAGTAAGTCCACAATGGTTCCAGGCTCGATCTATTAGCGAAACTAGAGCACACACTGAAGAAAGATAAACATTTCTCCTCTCCCTCCAACTAAGGTCCTTCAATCTCTCAAGATTGTGCTTTCTTTACAAAACAAGTAGAACTGAAACGAAACGGTGAAAGAACTCTAAATTAGGCCGTAGGACCCATGGCTTGTCAAAGGACTGAGCTCTGAATGTGGACAGCGTAACTTTTCATGGAATTCTTTGCTGAAACAACGAGCCTTCACCGCTATTTATAACATTTTCCAGGCAGTCACGTAACTAGCTTCCCGTAAACACGGTATTGTTTAGGGTTCACTTAAGCCATAAATTCCGAATTTGCAGAGCCGACCCTGATCTGAGTTTCAAATCATCTTGGGGGCCGGTTTATTGGTGGTCGGGAGGCCGACTTAAGGAATTAATGCGCTGTATTAGCATATGCGCGGATTTTTCTTTGGACAGTCGTGCGTCGGGCGCATTAAGCGCGCACAACATGTTCTTTTCCCGCGCATACGCGTGCACCTTAGTAATGTGAAGTGCTTTTCAATTCTTGTATAGTTTTTGACCCTTCCGAAATGTCAGAACTTCATTTCTCCTCATGAATGACTTCATTGTTGTGTTGATGATGCGGGTTCTTTTCACTCGTGTGGGACTTAAATTTCGATAAATAATTCAATGGTCAAGTGTATTTCAATAAATCAATAAAAGACGAAAATAGTCCAGACAATGAGGGAAGTGTTTTCACACTTTCACTTGTGAAAAATCAAACCAAGATCAAATTGCACTTGTCGCGAAAAGAAAACAAATGTCTTGAAGCTCACCGCGATGATGATTTGTCAGTTAGAAGACAAGAGGTGTAGGCAAAATTTTTCTAGTAATTAAAAAAATGAGTTGGTTGCCAACATGTTCTTAGTGCAATAGGTTGGAGCATCATATTATTAATACTCATGTCCTGTCCATCAGATTTTTTGTTTTGTTGTAGGTTTTAGCATGGATAGTGCACAATCCAGAGAAAGTGAGTAACACAGTTTCAACCACAGTTACAACTTTAGAAGGATGAAGGCAAAAATATGGCATCACTGCGCTCTCAAATTAGTGAGAAGTTTGCAGGTTTTGCAATGTTTCAGTTGCTGTTTCAACGTTGTTTAGATGCTATTGCAGACGTTTTATTATTATATTTTTTTAAAAATATTATTATTATATATTTGTTTGTTTTGTTTTATTTTTTATCCTAATGCCACTATTGTTTATTGTTTGCAGATCTACAAAATTATTCAATGTAAATGTCATAAAATAAAGATGTAAAACTTCTTCATCAGATCATCATGCTATAACAACATGTAAAATTTCGCTTTGTTTTTATTTGTCTAATTATTTTTTTATTGTGTTTATTTGGTGTGTCAAAGGATGGACAAAAAAACATTCATTCTTGAAACCAATTTAGTATCCCATTTTCTAATCCTCTCACATCGCACGAAGTTGGGAGGAGAGCATACTTATTCTAAAAACAAAACAAAGCAAAACGTATTTTATTCATTAGCCACCACTCTATGCTAATTAGAATTAAAAATTGGTTACGCAGGCAAATTTCCAAATGGAGCCAAGAATGCTAAATGTGCATCAACAATATGTTCATGCAATTCTTTTCAAAATGAAAATAGAAATTTACTCCTAATAAACAAATTTGTTACAACGTGATAAACTAACTAAGAAATAAAAATTATATGATCGAGTGCTTACCTGTAACCATTGTTAGATAATGCTTTCATAGCCATGTTTTTCCTCAATCATATATTGTTTTAAATCCTCTTCATCTTCCTCGATCTCTTGCTCGAATGTTTGTTCGTCATCTAATGCGTAGGAGTCTTTAGATCTTGAATCCTCGTTTGTTTCTTGAGGAGTATTTGAATCTTACTGGTTAAGATCTCCTCTTCCCGAGAAGAGGAGATCTTGACCCTATGAGGATTTGAGTGAGTAGTTCCAAGATGACACTAATTTTAAAACATATTGAAAAGGGGTTCTTACAACACCAACTCCTCAAAAATAAAACCGAAAAAATACTTTTGTTGAAACACATACTCTCCACAGTTGAGGGAAACACACTTGCTACAATTGAAATTAACACTGGCTAAAAAAACAAATTTATGTGAATTGAAATTCAAACTCTAGATCTAGCAGGAAGAACATGGAGAGTCTCCACCCTATGAAATACTATGACCCCTTACTAACATATGTAAATTACACTTGCATGAAATCAAACTAAACTTCAATCCATCGTGTTTCCCGACAACAACGCCATAAAAATGTTAGGCGAATATTGTCATTTAACGGTATTGTATTTTCCCAACTATTTAATTTTTCAATATGAGGTTCATATGATTATGAATCACATGCACTATATATGTAAGACTGAAGTAGAAGTAATTCCTAATCTAAATTTCTAAAATGAAACTAATTTAGGAAAGCATCAAAAGACTAACTAAGGAAGAAGGAAATTGCATAAGGAAAAGCATGTACAACATGTGAAGAGTTGAACCACAAAATACATACATGTGAGCTCACACAATATATCAATCTCAATTTATGGCCATAAGAGCCACGAAAGTATTGTAAAGAATAACAAAGCTAAGAATCCCTTTCTAAGACTTCAATATAATCTAAGTCTAATCTCTCATCTCTAACTCTAATTTCCCAAATTATCCATTACATGGTCTCCCCCACTTATGAATTATATCCATCATGAAGACAGAGCACTCTCTTATATACATTAAAGTCTAAGAGTGTCACACCAAGACAACCACCATTCTCTCAACTATTCCTTCAACCTCCACTCATATCCCGGATAAGATATCCTATCAAAATCTTCATGATCTTCTCCTTTTAATATGCTTTTTTCTTGAATGATTGTTCCAAATATTCTTCAAATCTTCAAAGATTGAAGATGAAATTCGAATTTGAGGCTAGGGTGGTAATATTTTGACTTTGTTGAAATCTTGACATATGCTTGCACACATCATCAAACCCATCCAACTTTGATATATAATGAAAAATATGTCTTCTTTTCTAATATTTAATCATAAATTCACTCTATAATACCAAAATGAATACAATGGGAAATAATAAGGAGAAACCCAAGCACACATGGAAATGGTATGATGGAAGGTTAATGGACGATGAAATGTAAGGAATAGTGAAGGAAAAAAGAGGATATAAATGTGATATCATATTCAATGTGACCTCCCCGTAACCTTCGGAAAAGAATTTTTCCACCTGGAAGGGGAAATGTATGGTGATGGCCTCCATTCCATACACAAGTTGAAAAGGAGAGACACCAAGAGACCTATTTCTTGTCACTCTATCAGCCCACCTGAGAAAATTTTCCGAGCTTTGAATCCCGTGCTTTCTTGTTACCCTCTAGCAATCTTTTGATGATCTCAGATAAGGCTCTTGTTAGAGGAATCTTACCAATCCATTCCCTTGGGGTAATAGGGGGTAGAGTGAACCAATGCAATTCGGAATCGCCACAAAACTTTTGACTAATTGTTCAGCCTTGAAGGATGCAACGTTGTCAATGATGATTCTATTCTGGACAACCAAACCTTGCCATAATATCTTCAAGAAAAACCAATGATTACTTTGTGAGAAGAACTCCTTGTGGGGATAAATTCTATACATTTGGTAAAGTAATCTGGTAGTCAAGATCCACTGTGTTGTCTACTTGAAGGTGAATAATGAATTTCCAATAAAATTTAGGCCCCATCACAAAAGGTCCCTATAAGTACCACAAGCCTAAATGGAAAAGACTTGAGATGATGTTTTCCTGAGAATCCTTTGACATTTAACACAGTTTCTTTACGATTTTTTCATGATAGTGGGAATAGCGTGAGGGCCATAAATATCCATCCCTAGAACAATTTTATAGGTTGTAGTTCTCCAAAAGTGATGACCCCACACATTAAGCGTTATCATCATGAAATCAAACATAATATTTTGGGCTCGTGGGTCTAGACATCTCAAAAATGACTCCATATGAGCTCCTCCTTCCAATACAAGACCTCATCAATAAGGAAATATCTAATTGATTTTAGTTTTATATTTCCTTTTTCTTTCCATACCCGGGAATTAACCTTGCAAAGAATACATCTTTGTATCGTGATGACTCACAATGGATATTGATTTGTGGATCTGTATGAGACAACTCAAGTTGTTTATTTTTTGAACAAGTGTTGATGTATTTAACCCCCAAATCTTCACAATTATATTCAACTAACAACTTGGCCAAACCTTGACATTTTACTATTTCAGGCTTTATTTTACGATCACCCAAGGATTCTCAAGAATCCACTTGCTCCTTGTTTCATCTATGTCAGGTTGAATGAGCATGTCCTTCATGTAAGTCGGGTTGAACATATGCAATGACCTTGAATGCAGAATATAGACTCTAAAAAGCTCTTTGAGATCCTTCACCAAAGCATAGGCCTTCTTCTCTCCATGATGTCATATTTCATCTGTCCCTCTGCCCACCGAAAAGGAAATTAGCTGGTCCAACCTTCACATTCTTCCTAATAAAACTATTAAATTTTTAATTAAAATATAGTACCAAGGAAAGTGTTTCTCTCTTCCCTAGGTGCCTAAGGGGAGAAAGTGCCTAATGGGAGTCCCATTACCAGAATTTGTGAGATGCAAATTAAAGGTGACTTTATGATTAAAGTGAGGGTGAGTGAAGAGACACCAAATATCACCCACCCATCTAATCTAATATCAACCGTTAGATTAGAAAACCCCTCACCTTCCCTCATGAGGCTCTAATTAGCAAGAGGCTGCACTCCATTATTGGGTAAGTTCGCCATCTTTAAGAGAGAACAAGAGAGAGAAAGAGAGAGAGGTCTATATTATATTGAAAGAGACAACATTTGTTGAAGGAGAGCACACATCCCAAGGCAAAGAGTAGCATGGATTTCGAAAAGCAAATGTAATGTACTTAGGAAGAACAGCTACCCATAATGATTTCAGGATACACCATTTAATGCAATGTAAATCGAGGAGGACAACAACCCAATTTCGAGAGTATTGGCATGGCATTCCAAGTATCAATTTATTACAACATTTATTGGCACAAAATTTGAGGTAACTGTTGTAATTAATTTCTAGGTGTATTTCCATATAGTTTGGCATGAATTTTGAGGGTCGTATAGCACAGTTTACAAGAAGGTGTTCATGCTAGGTTTTCCGTACAATCTTAGCAAAGTTTTGTCACGAAATTCAAGATAGTCCATACAACATAATCGTTGGGACAACCGTATTAATTGTATGGAATTTTGGGTTCTAAAAATCGAGGAACAAAGCCAGCCGTGAATGTCCGTGATAAGTTTGTGTACCCCTCAAGATGAATATGTTGTAAAAGAAATTTCTCTGAAGCTCATAAATAATAAAAACCTCTCACCGGTTTCCCCTTGTGGGTTTTTCCGTGGTCAATGTTGGGGACCGAAAATCTGTGTCTATATTTCTGGTTTTCAATCGCTGATATTTTATTTCGCAGATTGAAAACGCATGTTGAGAATCCTCATGCTCTACCGTTTATTTTCTATTAATTTTGTACATGCAAATAGTGTTGAGACATATGTTGAAACAATGATGAGACATATGCTGAAATAGTACAGGAACATATACAACAATGTCGTAGACATACGTCGAGACAAAGGTCAGACATAGCGTCAAAACAGCATGGAACATATGGTCGTAAACAATGCCGACATTAGCGTCAAACAACAAGTTGGAACATATGCTGAAAATGGCCGAACATATGTTGAAACAATGCCTAACATGTCAAATGGTTGTAACATACAATGGGGCAACAAAGCTGGTTGAAACCTGGTTTGCATTTAACTCTTTATTGAAAAATCAGTTGACTAAATCGATGGGGTCAAAATTTTACATGGTATCGAAATGAAGTTGAAGAGAGGCAGAAATTTCAACAGACAGAAAGTAGGGACAGCAGTCATTTCACAGGGCAGATTTATTTTGAATTTGTGAGAAGTTCAGAATGGGTCCAAAGGGAGGACATAAGCTCAAGGGTGAAGGGAAGAAAGACGAGCAAAGTCATGCTTTTCTGCCATGTTTGGGCACTATGTGGAAAGTAATCCAACAAGAAGAAACAAACAACAAATTTAGCAGCGGTGGAAGAGTTCTCCACAAAGTTTGACAAGGAATATTCCTTGATTGCATGTCTAACCACGAGGACCACTACTCTCGATACTTCGCAGTATTGATGCTGGTTCCTCTGCTACTAGACGCTGGCCGAGCACTTGATACATTATCAAGGGAGATGTAGAGGTAGTGTTTGGAGATGACTGGGAGGTCAAGGTAGTTGGTTGTGGGACTGTTTCATTTCATAGGGAGTCTTTGTCTCCCTTGACTTTGACAGAGGTTATTTATGTTTTGGGCTTGAAGAAGAACCTAGTGTCAATTTCTACTATTGAGAAGAAGGGATATGAGGTTCTTGTTCTGATCTACAGGTGCTTCTTTTCCCTGTGAGGGCAGCATCAATTTCTAAAGGATTGGTACCTAGACATGAGAGGTTTAGTTCTTGTTCCAAACTGCATGCAGCATTATTGATTCATCTCTACCAAGAGCAGTTGACTCCATGGATATGGCACAAGAGGATGGCACATTTGCACCATGGGGCTTTGCGATTGAGGGAGATGGTGATGGAGTTCCAGATTACCAGAGCACCATGAGTTGTGCAAGGGTGTACCTTGGGAAAGTACACCAAGACTATTTTTACAAGCAGTGACAGTAGAGCAACATGGATACTTGATCTTATACATTCAGATGTATGTGGGTCTCGGCTGTCTTCGGCATCGTTGACTGATCCCTATACTATGTTGTATCTTTGATGACTTCTCTTGAAAGTCCTAGATTTTCTTCATTAAGACCAAAGGATTAAATCTTTAGCTCTGCCCAAGAGTTCAAAGCTCTTGGGAAGAACCGCATTGTGAAGAAAATCAGAGTCTGAGATCTAATAATGAGGGTGAGTATACCTCCAAGGAGTTTATGGATTTATGCGCAGGAGAGGGCATCATCAAGAGGGAGTTGAATGTTCTTACAACCCACAAGAGAATGGGGTTGCAGAGAAGAACAGGGCCATTGTTGGAGCTGCAAGAGCCATGCTACATGATCGGGCTGCCACTATTTCTATGCTGGGTCGAGGTATGCTACACCGCAGTTTTCGATCTCACAGTAATTGTGAGTCCCCACAGTGGTCAAAGGGGAGCATGACTCCTCGAGGAGGCTTTTTTTGGGAGAAGCCTGATGTTGGGCACTTTTGGATTTTTGGGTGCATCACATATTCATATGTCTCTTTTGAGAAGAGGACAAAGATGGAACCCATGGTAGAGAGAGATCTTTGTCAAGGCCAGCTGGATACTTCAAAGGTTTTTTGTATTTTACCTTCCTTCCTTAAGGAAGACTTTCTTGAGGAGGATGTGGTATTTGAGGAGGATAGAGCCTTAGGAAGTCTAGAGGGACAGAGAGGGTTGATCAGTCTTCACCTCAAATTCAGGTGAATATGTAACAGACTATAGTGACATAGATTTCATGGCCACGAATTTCGGTGATGACTGGTCCACAACTGACAGGGCCACAGATCTCAGGATCGCAGGTTACTAGTCCAAAGGTTTTAGGATCGGGTACTCCAAAGTCTACATCAAAATCATTATCTTCATGAGATGGGGATGAGCAGGGAGATTCCCCTCCACATGAAACTACTTCAGAGAGGAAGAAGCCCAAGTGGTTTCAGGACACCTTGAGGGGAGCACAGTAATTCAAGGGGGAATCCTAGACACGTGCTGAGGGGAGAGTAATCTCCCCGAGGGGTTTTGCACACTCGCATGGTGAGCGAGATTTGGGAGTCTGAGCCTTCCCCCTTTGAGGAGGCCACTAGTAGATGTGTATTGAGAGATGCCATGATGGAAGAGCACAACTCCATCATGAAGAATAATGTATCGGAAGTTGTTCCCTAGGACCGAGGGGAAGTCACAGACTCGTGGCTCTACAAGCTAAAGCATGCTACGGATGGCCACATTGAGAAGTACAAAGATCTCTTTATAGCTTAGGGGTTTTCACAGGTTGAGCGAGTCGAATATGATGAGACCTTTACACCGGTTGCTAGATACACTTCAATCAAGGAAGTGATATCCATTGCAGCAAAGATGGGTTGAAGATCTACCAGATGGATGAAGACCGCGATTTCAATGGTCTTATATAGGAGGAGGTGTATATTGAGGAACCATTGGGATTTGAGGTGCATGGAGAGAGTCTCATGTGTAGACTAAAGAAGGCATTGTATATCAAACAATTCTGCATTTGGTATTCGAGGATAGATGCTCATTTGGAGTAGTGTTGTTTGAGAAGGAGGCGGATCCCAACCCCATAATTCATCAGGGTTGAGGATCTTCATTTTTGTTCTTTATGTGGATGATCTTTCATTACATGTATGTAGAGACTCATCAACAACGCAAGGAGAGCCTTCTTCAGAGTTTGAGATGACGCATTACTGGGATCGATGCATTACTTTTGGATTGAGTTTGGCGGTGAGCCCGGACACATTTTCCGACAAGGGAAGTACGTGACACTGAAAGTAGATTTTATGGATATAGCAGCCCATGACCAATAATTCCCCATGATTTTCACCAACCGGAAGAAGCTTCATCTTTTGAGTCGAAGTTGGTGGATTCCACTTTGTATCGCCAGCTGATCGGGTCATTGATGTATTTCATCAATACCATGTCAGATATTTGTTTTGTTGTCACACTCCTACGCTCATGGTGGATTTTAGAGAGGCAATCAGTGGTGGCAGCAAAACATGTGCCTGTGTATCTTGTGGTACGATTATGGTCCGCTATCATAGAGGAGACATTGAGCGTTCGGTCTCTGCTGTCTATACGCATCGCATTGGGCAGTGATGTGTCGCTGATTGTGAAAATCACTCGTGGTGTTGCTTTGGATTGGGATTAGCATTTGTGTCTTGGTTCACTTAAGAAGAAGTTAGTGTCTTCGAAGTTCCCATTGTAGAGCGAGTATATGGAAGATAATCAAAGAAGTTGTGAGGCCCTTTACCTTCGCAAGATGCTGGTGGGATTGTTCTACAAAGCAGCTGGAGGCTCATGATTTCATCGCGGATAATCGAGCTGCATCAAACTCTCATAGAATCCATTATTCCATGACCACCTAAGCATATCGAGATTCGAGATCACTTCATCCATGATTATGTTCAGAGGAGTCAGGAGCTACAATACATATCTACAACTGAGGAGCAGTTGCAGACATACTCACCAAGCATTGAACATGGGTGTTTGCATTTTCTGACAGCTTGAGGCAGAGCAACACTTCCTGCGACAGGAAGTGTTAACTTTTAATTAAAATAAAGTACCAAGGAAACTCATTTCCTCCTAGGTGCCTAAGGGGAGAAAAAGTGCCTATCAGTCCTAGTCATTTACTTTGTGAGATGCAAATTAAAAGATGACTTTATGATTAAACTAAGGGTGAGTGAAGAGACACCAAATCTCGGCCACCCATCTAATCCAATCTCAACCATTAGATTAGAAAACCTCAATCTTCCCTCATGAGGTCGATTAGGCAAGAGGGTGCACCCATTCTTAGGTAGTTCGCTATCTTGTTGAGAGAACAAGAGAGCAAGAGAGAGGTCGAAGTGAAGAAAAGAGAGATATCATTTGTTGAAGGAGAGCACGCACCCCAAAGCAAAGAGCAGCACGGATTTCGATGCAACAGAAATTAGGGAAGAATAGACCATACCATACAGATTTCCAGGGAGGTCAGAGGTTTTATCGTGCACAAAATCGAGGAGGACAAAGAAATGGCAATTTCCAGAGTATTGGGTACGCATTCCAAGTATCGCTGTGACAACATTTATTGTCATAGAAATCGAGGTAACTGCTGGAATAAATTTTTGAGTGTATTTTCAGATACCCTGTATAGTTTGGCACGAATTTTGAGGGTCGTACAGCACGGTTTACAAGGATCTGTTCATGATGGGTTTTTCGTACAGTCTTAGCAGAGTTTTGGCACAAATTTCGAGACAGTCCGTACAACATTAATTGTTGGGACAACCGTACAGTTGTACGGATGTCTGGTTCAGAAATCGAGGAGAAAAGCTACAGGAATGTCTAGATAAGTTTGTGTAAATTTCTGAAGATGAATATGTTGTAAAAGAAATTTCTCAGAAGCTCATAAATAATAAAAAGTCCTCTCTCACTGGTTTTCCCCTTGTGGGTTTTTCCAGGGTCGAAGTTAGACCGAAAATCTTTGTGTCTATATTTTCTAAGTTTTGCATACTATTGATAGTTTATTTATGCGTTGAAAAGGATGTTCAGAATCCTCATGTTTTAGTTCTGAAGTTTATTTTCTGTTAAGTTTGTATATGTTGAAACAGTGCTAAGACATATGTTGAAACAATGTTGAGACATATGCTGAAACAGTACTGGAACATATGCTGAAACAATGCTGAGACATATGCTGAAACAGTGCTAAGACATATGCTGAAACAATGCTGAGACATATGCTGAAACAGTACTAGAACATATGCTGAAACAGTGTTGGAACATATGCTGAAACAGTGTTGTAACATATGCTGAAACAATGTTGAAACTGGGTTTGGCATTTAACTTTGGATGAAAAATCAGCAAGACTGAAACTGGGTTGGGGTCTGAATTTTTTACAAAAACAACTACTACTGTATCAAAGGAGGAAAAGGAAAAAATTAGAAAATCATTGGAATAATCGAGACTGATTCGCACAGGTGCCTCATTCAATGCCTTCTTGATTTGGTTGAAGGAATCTCTGGAATCAATAGTCCATTTTACTTCATTTCCCTTCCTAAGCATGGTCATGATATGCTTTACTAATTCAGAAAAATTTGAAGCAAACCTTCTTAAGAAATTAATTTTTCCCAAGAAAGACTGGACTTCCTTCTTTGTTCTAGGAAGTGACAAACTTTGAATAGCTTCTACCCTTATTGAATCAATCCGGAGCCCCTCTGTTGATACTATGTGTCCCAATAGTTTTCCCTCCTGCATAGAAAATAGATACTATTTGGGATCGAGGGAGAGACCAAATTTTCTACATTTTGAGAAGACCTTTCTTAGGTGTTGACAGTGTTCCTTATTAGACCTAGAAAAAACTGTAATGTCATCCAGGTAGATGACTACAAATTTATCCCTTTCTCCAATGAAGGCGATATCCATAGCTTGTTGAAAGGTTGCTCATGCGTTCATCAATCCAAAGGGAATTTTGGCATACATGAATGTGCCCCAAGGAGTGGTGAAGGTTGTATTTTCTCTGTCTTTAGGTAGGACAAATATCTGATTGTATCCAAAAAACCATCAATCATGGAAATCCTGGATGCACCTATCACCTTATGCAATATGTGTTCCATTTTAGGAAAAGGGTAATTGTCCTTCTTAGAGCTTCTATTTAGGTTCCTGAAATCAACACAGAGTCTGATTTCTCCATTCTTCTTCCTTACAGGGACCAAGTTGGCCACCCAATCAGAATATCTCAAAGGGACAATGATTTGGGCATCCATTAGCTTCTTTACTTCCCTTTCCATAACAGGCAGCAACATGGGATTTATTTGTCTTAATTTTTTCCTAAATGGTTTGGCCTCCTCTTTCAATGGGATCTTATGCTCAATGACATTGGTGTCATATGTTCTGAGATCTTCATAAGTCTAGGAAAAAACATCAACGAATTCTCTTAATAGCTCAGTGTACTTTGCCCTTTTCTCCCTCAACAAGTTTCTTGACAACTTGACAAATTTTGGATCCTCCTCTGTGCCAATATTGCACTCAGCTACGCCAACATCGTCATTTGAAATTTTACCCTTTACTACCACATCATTTATGTCAAATAGTATTTCCAAAGGAACTAGCCCCTTTGGGATGTGATTGTTGGGCAACTGGACAATATTATGATTAGCAATTTTGTTCATAAAAACATCAACATGAGGACTGATTTCAGAATCAAGATCTTGGTCAATGTGTAATGCAGAAAACTCATCAACACTCTCCAGGAATATTTTGATCTCAAGATCATCCTCAAACACTTTCCATTGTTTAACATTGTTAGGTATAGAGGGTATGAATTTCACTCCTACATCATACCTGAGCTTAGGTGGCAAGGGAACTTTGAAATTACTTGTTGAGACAGCCAGAGAATCAGCCATGGAATTCTTTTCCCTTGGAATAAATGAAATGTTGAAAGCTAAGAAAAAAACTATCAACAAGATCCTAGACTTCATTTATGTAACTTCTAATCTAAGGGTGCTTGGCTTGATAAATACTTCTGATTTGATGGACAATTAATTCAACATCGCCAAACACTGATATCTATTTAATCCCCATGTTTTTTGCATCCCTCAAAACCAAAACAAGAGCTTCATACTCTGCCACATTATTGGTAGTTTCAAATTCTAATTTGTAGGATAGATATATAATTTCTTGAACAGGCGAAACAAAAACCATTCCAGCACCAACACCTTCTTTAGAAGAGGCTCCATCAAAGAAAATTTTCCAAATAGAGGTAATTGGAGGAGAATCTGCACAGAGAGTAAGGTACTTCTTTCTAATTTCAAGAGGGGCTTCAGGGGCATCGATGAGCTGCAACAAGATGGATCCTAAATCAATATCAAGGGAAAAAATAGGATGGTTGGTGGGGTCAGATTCATCACTGATAATGTATGCCAACTAAGCGTATCTGTATAGTCTTCTATGCTCCCCTATGAACATGAGAATTGTAACATATGTGAGGTCCATCTACAATGTTCCCCCAAGTCTCTTTATCCAAGATATTTACAACAAAATTCCAAGCTTTGGGGGAACATCAGCCACCACAATATCCATGACCACACTTTTCATGGGAAACTGAAACAAGGTCATGACCAGAGCTTTGATGACCCCAAGACAGTGCACTTTCCTAGAATCAAAATAATACAAGTCGTGGTAAGTCTTTTTGATTTCTAATCCAAGTTCATCCATGACAAATTTGGGCATGAGATTATGAGAAGCCCCTGAGTCAATCAAACAATTATGCAACGCCTTGTCATGTATGTTCAGATATGTATAGAAGGGAGGGGATGAATCATCTATATCTTCTACCATGGGACCTAGGATGACTGCTGGATTTTCATCCTAAAGATTAACTGAGTCTGAGGAATGATATGCAGGTTCAAACTGTAAGAATTTAGAGAGGGATTTTTTGAAATATTCGTGCTTGAATAGCTACGAAAGAGGTATAGGGATCCTAATGTTTTGAATCTCATTCTCAAAGATAAAATAGGAGGGGGGCTTCAAAATTTCCCTCACTTCTAGGACATCACCTTTGGCTATTGGTGAGGGGTTATGCATTTTATTTTCCTTGCTACTTTTTGTTGCGTATATAGAAGACTTATCTTCTTTAGAAGGTTGATCAGGGATGTCAGAATTCTCTTCTTTCTTCTTATACCTGAGGTTATATTTATTTGGACTACTATTGGACTTCTCTCCTTTACTCAGCTCATTTATTTGGTCATCCATGAGGGACTCCTCGTATGCAGATTGGGTCAAATGATGAAATGGGAAGGTGTCTCCAAGGAAATGGATCTCAGGTTCAAGATCTTCTTCCTATCCTTCCTCATCAGCAACAAGGTTATTTGGGAGAGGGGTCTGGATTTTCTGATCATCCCTCTCTCTGCTGCAAGGCTCTCTTGGGTGTATCTGAGGGGCAATATTAGATCTTCTAAAATTTCCTCTGTTATAAACATTTTGGGAACTCTTATATCCTTGCTTTGCTTTGAATTTCATCTTCTCCATTTCTGCAACTAGAGATTTCACCATCTTGGTCAATTTGTCTACTTGAGGGTGGGAGCCAGAGGAACCAGAGGTTGAGGCTTAAGATCTCCCCCTTCCCCTATCTTTGTCATCTTTATTCCTAAGTCTGTCAACTGCCAATATGTTGGACTCTACTTCCAGGGCTGCATCTTGCATATGAGCCAAGGAGGTAGCTCTTCTCTCTCTCAACACAAGGCAGAAATCAGGGTCAAAATCACTAACATAAGTAATTTTGGCAGAGGCTTCAGTAGGCTTTATTTTAGTAGGGATCTTATTGTACATTTTGTTGAATCTCTTGGAAAAGTCAGAGATGGATTCCCCCTCTTTTCTCTTTAGGGACCTGAGCTCTATGATATAATTCTTAAAGTTTTTTTTATCCCCCACTATCTCAAGAAAGCATCATCTAAAGCTTCAATCCCAACAATAGATCCAGGGTTCAATTCCCTAAACCATTTCCTGGCCTCACCATCAAGGTTCTGGACAAAGACTCTTGTTAGAACAGGGGAAAACCTAGGGTTCAAGGCTCAAGAGTGCACCAACAAAACCCTAACTACTGACCCTTTTGGCAACACCTATGAAATAGATGCAGTCTCACCTGAGGTAGAGGCAGGGGTGGTCGTACGACTCCAATGTCTGCAACCTTAGCTAGGACATAGATCTGTGATTGTAAAACCTTAACAGAGCACTTGGCAGTTATAGATAATTATTATTTAACTAGTATTCACTTCGCAGTTAAAACCCTAATCACAAAGAATCGCAGTATTCACCCAGATCTAGTATATTCAAGTACTAAGAACATTCACATAGATTAGATCTAGCATTCATTCATATTATTAAGCACAAAAAATCAACAGATCTATATATCATTTAACTATGCCAAAGAAATAAGCAAGTAAACACATAAACACATCAATACATCACACAAATCATAACAACATAGGATATACGTGGATCACCCCCAGCCTGGGGATATGTCCACCAACTCTTATTCACTTTTATTATCTTCTATCAATATTCTACATGCATAGAACCACATAATCTTACTCCGCATAGGACAGGAGATTTGTGTGCACCTCACTAGATACTCCTTCCCCGAGCTAGTTTATAGCACAAAGATTCTACTCAATCTCTTACAGTCACTTGCACTTAGCCTTGCAAGTCTCACATAGCATGAACAAAGCATGTACAACTATCACTTGCACTCAGGACTTTGTATCACACACTTGCGCCCCTTTACTTACATCACCTACCTTTCTATTTATACATTACAATATGGGCCTAAACATGGGTAAACCCATGGGCCAACATCCCCATTCCTATTACATAAGCTCAAAACCCAAAAATCCCTAAACAAGGGGTCGAGATCCCACGATCTCCGCTTCAACTTGCGCTCCGCCTTCAACATCCTGTCGAAGTCCCAAAATAGGTCAAACATGACCAAGGATCCTCAAAACTTGGTCAAGTGCCAAAAGGGCTCCAACACTCACCTGTGACTTGTCCCAAGTCACAGGTGAGTGTTGGTAGCTTTGCTTTAAAATCCTCGAGCTTGGCTCGAGCTGCTTCGACCTGTTGTTGCGCCAAGGCCTCCTTCTCGGTGAACTCTTGGGTAACTGCTTCATTGACAGGTCCCTCTAAGCATTGTTCGACTACAGTGATGACCTGTTCCATCTCTGCTCCTCAGCCTTCAATCTCCTCAAATAGTCGGCATGCTTCATCCTGGACTTGTTGGAGCCTATGAGTCACTTCCATGACTTTGTTATGTATGGTGTGGACCTGTTGTTGAGCAGTGTGTTTTTCCTGGGATCAATTCATCCTTTAAACTACTGACAGGAGCTTCAACTGCACCCGTACTATTGTTCCTTATTTATTTGCCTCTTGGAGATGTGACTCTAGTGCCTTTAGTTCAAGGTCTTCAGTAAGTCACTCGTAGGTTTGTGCACTTCTACTGGTAAGCAATTTACATTCAAGAAAGAATGCTCTAATCCTCTCAACTACGCTCTAAGCAGTGGATTCTCTTTGATCTCCCACATCCTGCGGGGTACTTGGCATTGTTCGTAGCTCTAGGTCGATGATTATCTGTTGAAGCTTCTGGATAGCTTTCGCAAGCTATGCTACTTTCTTCTCCACTGGTTCTTTAGTCTTTTTCTCTAAGCTTGTCACAGAGCGAAGTTGTTTGATGATTGCTTCTTTGACTCTGAGCTGCTCTGTGAGAAATTACTCTCTCTCTTGTTTGACCTATGCTCTCTCCTCTTCGAACTTGGTGTGGAGGTCATCCTTCTCCTGTTGCGCAACTCGACGTTGTTCTACCATTTCATGTTGCGCTTGCTTCAGGGCCACCGTGGCCTGTTCTTTCTCTTCTTTCACTCGAGGAAGGTGAGCTTTGGTTACATCAACTATTCTATGGAGTTGGGCAGGCTTTTCTCCCAACTCTAGTTCTTCCGATGGTGGGGGCGCAGTGGATACTACGCAGCCAGATTAAAGGGCTTGTTCTACCCCTCTTAGTTTTGTCTCAATCATATCATACATGGCTTCTTTCTTGGCTTCTGTGTTCTACATAATATCCTACGAAGCATCTGATATGACTATGATGATGAAGTCGAAGTCATCGAGCGTGAGCACGGTTTGCAACTTGGTATTACTAGCTCTAGATTTCTTCCTCGAGGTAGGTTTTGTGGGGGAAACATTTATTTTCTTAGAGGGATCAGTCTCATCCACGAGATCCCTAGGCGGTGTTACTTTGCCTTGCTTCTACTATTCATCTTTTCCATTGGTCTCTTCTCTATCTACTTCATCATCACCTCCTCATCCTAGTGATTCTGAAGAGGTTTCTTTTGATGTGCTGCTCAGGTTTTGTACCTCTTCATTCTTCTTCCTTCTGTTGGTTCCAGGTGTGTCGTGTTCTTTGTGAGTGGCCTCCGACCTGCCAAGTAGTTTTGGATCAGAAATTTTTGTGGGGTCAGCAGGGATAAGGAGCTTTGCAGAATTGTCCTTAGTTATATCCTCAAGTTCCTCCTCCGTGAGCTTATAGTATGACTAAAGCTATTCTTTATTCTTGTTTGCACACACAGTGATATAAGTAAAGTGTCGATATTCATGGAACTTCATGAGGGGTATGAACTGGTGCAGGGTGTTCGGAATCAAGAAAGGGACAACCCCAATAGCGCTCTTCAACTAGAGATAATATGTGTGAAATATTGTGTTCAACTGCCACTTCTTTCCCATATCACTCAAGTACCAGAGCATGGTGAACTTCGTAGTGAGTGGCTTGAATGGCTCAATGTCTGGGAAGGTCTCACCTTTTGGCATCTCCCAAGAAGTAAACACTACAAGGATCAGAAACCAACTAAAATGGAACTCATAGCCCTAATCTTGAGCTTCACAGCAATCCAATTATAGCTGGTCGACTAAGTACTTCACCCAGTTCATTTGGATTCCTTCTACGCATTTTCCGGTGAGGTCAACAACGAACCTTGTGACTTGCATAGGTATTTTCTTTCTCACTAGCTTTCCTGCGATCAGCTGGCACGCCAAGCACATTGCGCCATTATTGATGGAAGCTACCTTGTAGCCTCACATCCTCTTTTCTACATTGCCATATGTGTCTTTAATATCTTTTTCCAGTGCACGGCCTGTAGCCTTCCCTAGGTAGAAGTCATGTGGATCAGGTCCTTGCATGCTCAATCCGGTGATCCTATGGATGAACGTCGGATCGACTGTGATGTGTCTATCTAGCCATAGATAATCGTCATGGTAGCATGATATTAGGAGCTTAAAACATGCATTAACCTCTTGGTGCCTTTCGAAATGTGGAATCTTTATCACATTCAAGATGGTGGACAGTGTGAGGTTCATAGTCCATGGTTGGGGGATTATCCTCAAGCTCTTCCCCTTCATCCTAGTCAAGTACTTGTGAGAGGAGAGCATACTGTGGTTCTTGCGGTCACCTAGGTTGAAGTCATTGAATTTTAATGTCGTGATCTTATCCTGTTGCAGTTTAACTGCACATATCCCCTTTGGGAGGTACATGGTAACCAAGGTATAATCAAAATCTCTGGGGCCACTCTCACGACTCACCACACTAGCCAAAGGTTGGATGTAGTCAGGAAGGATAGTCGGGATTAACTTCACATTCACCAAGTCATCTCCATGCTTGGTTCTCTTCTCAGTTGCACCTCGGGATGGTCTGGATCTGCAAGCAGTTGATAGGGAGGCTTGCACTCCTCTCATGGACGAGGCTTGAATACCAACAGACATTACTTTTTTGGCCATTAGATTGATTAAAACTTCTTCTACACACTTTTCAGTTGCGCTGAGTTAGACCGACATACATGCTCAAGATCGGATAACCCAGATTGATGAATGGGTGCTCAAAGAAATAGAACAGGTGTCGATCTTAGTAAAAACAATGCGGTAGAGATGATTTGGCTTAGATACAATTCACAAAATTGTTCTCGGTGCAACAGTCGATGGAATAAGTAGACAATGATGTAACAAGTCTTCTCCAACGGACAAGAGGCTTTCATCAATGTGGTTATGTCTGTTGCAGTGCGGTCACAATGGTTTGAAGACGAAATTTTTGGTATTAATTGTTGTTCTAATCGTTTGGGACATCGATCAAAAGGTCATAATGCCTCCAATGGTTATATTGCTTCACCATGGCAAAGTGCCATGTTGCGTTGTTTTGATATTCCGATGAAGTTCCAGTTTTTCAAACCTTCCTCCTGTGAGGTCCCCTCTAGAACATTCTACAACTTTTCTCTCTTCTTACTGAGCTTTCTAGCCTTCTTCCCTGTGATATTCATCTTGGTATTCCTCTTTCCATTCTAATTCTTATCTCCTTTGGGCATATTAACTTCGCGTTGTTGAGATTCTTTCATAGGGTTCAAGGGAAATACTTCTTCTCTGTCTCGGGTAGGTGCTCTACTCTTCTGTGAGTCTTCTTGTGTTCTTTCAACTTCGACATCCAAGTTTCTGGTTCTAAATAGCTTTGCTCTGTTCTCCTATTCTTCAATCAAGTGTGTTATCCTCTTAGTCATGAAATCTTTTAATTCTTGCTTCTTCTGTTCTAAGACTTCCTCTTCTTTTCTTCTGGCCTGATCTTTCTTAATCCAGGTTTTTCCTAGTAACATAGACAATAGGGTGCCACTCTCAATAAATTTAACAACCTCAAAATATTCCTTTGTCGAAGTTCCATGAGCACTCATAGATATATGGGTGAGTCTTCCACATAGAGTTATCAGATTTCCTCTAAATAATCCTACTCCTCCCAATGAAGGAATCATAGCAGGATTTCCTAAAATTTCTCAGGTTCTTCCTATCATGACATTCACCTATGTTTCTTCATCTAGAACATAGTCAATCTTGAAGTCTCATATTCTTTCTTCTATGCACTCTTTTTCTTTGAAAATCTCTGATAAGTTGACATTACTATGACCATTCAAGGTTTCTTTCATCTGTAGCAATACATTCTTTGATTCTTTCTGGGGTTCTGCCATGGTATTAGTTGTTTGATCTTCCTCAGGGTTTTCTTGTCTCATATTCATTTTGTCAACCTTAGTAATCATTATAGGGAAGTCCAAAAATTCATGGTCCATAGATTTACAACAAAGACAACTAGGTATTCTACCAGGGCATTCCTTAGAAATATGTCCTGGTCTTCTGCAACTGTAGCAAAGAGTTAATCCTCTCTTTCTTTTGAATGATCCCCAACCTTTCCTATACTACACACTAGGGTCAAAGTAACTAACCTGCAAAAAAATATTTCTAGGATCCTGCATCCATTTGTTATTACAAACATTCTTTCTATGCATAGGAATAACATATCTTTCATCATTTTTATCAGATCTACTCATATCAAATCTTCTTTCTTCTAGTTGTGCCCTAGTTTTCAGGCTAGGACAAAATTTATCAAACATACCTAGATTCATACTTTCAAAATAAAAATTTCTACTTATCTTGCCTTTTCAATCAAAACTTTTCATTGTTCTTACCTTTATCAGAGCACAAAGCTTCAATATCTTACCTCTTTTCTTCATATTTAACTTGTCTTCTTAGCACAGAGCTTCACAAGTCAAGTAGAATACTGCGCACTAGGGAAACAAATATACACACGGAGCTTTCTCTTTTCAATAGTTCCCAACAATCACAGTTTCAAGTATAATACTGCACACTTCAGCAACAGATCTACCGTCATAGCTTCTCTTTTTCTTTACTTCAGTTTCTAGAAATCATAGTTTCAGGTAGAATACTGCGCACTTCAGCAACAGATCTATGCATAGAGATTCTCTTTTTCTTTACTTCAGTTCCCAGCAATCATAGTTTCAAGTCCCGGCAACGGAACCATTTGTTGGCACAGGGGCAGACCTAGGGTTCAATGCTCAAGAGTGCACCAACAAAACCCTAACTACTGGCCCTTTCGGCAACACCTGTGAAGCAGATGCAGTCTCACCCGACGTAGAGGTAGGGGTGGTTGCAGGACTCCAGTGTCAACAACCTTAGCTGGGACACAGATATGTGATTGTAACACCGTAACAGAGCATCTAGCAGTTATAGATCATTAGTATTTAACCAGTATTTACTTCACAGTTAAAACCCTAATCACAAAGCATCGCAGTATTCACCCAGATCTAGTATATTCAAGTACTAAGAACATTCACATAGATTATATCTAACATTCATTCATATTATTAAGCACAAAACATAAACATATCTATATATCATTTGTCTATGCCAAATCACTAAGCAATTAAACACAGCAATACATCGCACAAAGCATAACAACACAGGATATATGTGGTTCACCCCCAGCTTGGGGCTACGTACACCAACTCTTCTTCTCTTTTATTATCTTATGTCAATCTTCGACATGCACAGAGCCACAAAATCCTACTCTGCATAGGACATGAGATCTGCGTGAAACTCACCAGATCCTCCTTCCTCGAGCTAGGCTACAGCACAAAGATTCTACTCAATCTCTTACAACCACTTGCACTTAGCCTTGCAAGTCTCACACAACGTGCACAAAGCATGTACAACTGTCACTTGAACTTAGCAATTGGTATCACACACTTGTGCCCCTTTACTTACATCACCTAGATTTCTATTTATACATTACAATATGGGCCTAAAGATGGGTAAACCCATGGGCTGACATCCCCATACCCATTACATAAGCCCAAAACCCAAAAATTCCTAAACAAGGGGCCGAGATCTTGTGATCTCTGCTTCGACTTGTGCTCCACCTTCAATAGCTTGTCGAAGTCCCAAAATAGGTCAAACATGACCAAGGATCCTCAAAACCTGGTTAAGGGCCAATAACTCTCATCCACACATCCTCGTTTTCAATATTTATATTTTCAGCATAACTGTAGAAGGAAACAAGGTGTTCTTCAATAGTTATGTCTTCTTCTCCTGTGAATTTGGGCATGTATTTTAAGTAATCTCTAGTAGGGAGAGAATTCATGGGCTGAGGTAAGACTAGAGGGGCATACCTTGCAATGACTATGGCATCCATTATGTTCCTCAAGAGATTGGCACCTGCCATAATGATGATAGCTGGAGGGGAACCAGGAGGAGATGGAGTTCAGACCGGAGAGAGTGAAACAGTTCTTTTGGGAGAAAAGGGGACCGAATGAGTGTTGAGGGAAAAGGTCACAAGGCTCAAGGGAGAAGAGGTTTGGATTTTTGTAAATGCAATGACTCTAACATGGGGAGGAGTGGTAAAACCCTAAGTGGGAAAATCTTCTGAGGTCTTGGGTTTAAACCATGGTACAACTTCAGGGGATACAGGAGTGACAAATATTTCTTCCTCCAATCCCAGACCAGGAGGGGATAAATCAGTAGGAACACTCCCAAACTTTAAACTTCAGGAAACTCCAATAGTTGGTATAACATGAAAATGAGAAGAAGATATTGAAGTTTCTAAAGGAGGATGGTGAACATCATCATAAATACCTAGTTCAATAGTCAAAGTACCTTCCTGGGGGGTCTTTCATCTTCTGAAAAATTTCTCTAGGTCAACTGCAGGTGTTGCTAGAGACAGTTGTGGGGTAGACCTCAGTTGTCTTCCTCTGGAAGCCATAGCTATAATAATGGAGTCGTCAGGTGCATAATTGCAATCTTCAATGTACTGAGTTCTGATGCACCTTCAGAAGTACCGATCTTTGTCATTCAATCCCAGGGAAAATATTCAATTTGTCCCTAGAAACAATGCCATAAATGTTGGCACTAGAAGTCACCTCTGGATTGCAACAAAGGCAAGCCCAATACCCATTAGTGTTTATGTCACAATGGATAAATATAAAGGGGGTCTAATGGATGCAAACTCAGGACGATATCGCTTTAACTCAGAAAACTAGGTTGTTATGCACAGGTAGATGAGGTATTGATCTAACTTCAGACAGTAAGTTGAAGTAAGGGTCAACAAGAGGAAGAAATTGAGGAGAAAATGTAAAGGTCTGCTATGGACATCTTTTTTTCTGGAAGCCTAAAGAGGAAAATCTTTAAATATAAGATCCTCTTGAATCCAAAACTTCAGGAAACTGAAGACACTATAACAATACTACAATGAAACATACATCACAATATGATTACAACAACTCGACTGGATCATCTATACCCAAGCCTTCGGTATCAGAAGCAATAGAGATGAAAATAAATTTGATTGTCATTAAACAAGAAGTCTCAAATGGAAATGCATAACCAGAGAACCAGAGGATTCACTAAAACTTTAGAATCGATAGCTTAGCTCTACCATCGACACTAAAAAAAAATGGAAAAAATGCCAACATATACTCAAAACTGGATCCAAATGCATGAGACGCGATCATGTCACACATTCAAGGCTTCGCATTGATGAACTTATCTGTCAGGCTGCACATGACAACATTGATCAGACTTCCCATGCAGTCTTCTATCGGACATGATCTCAGTCAGATTGGACTGACAACTTTCCTCTGCAACTCATCCCTTTATGGCCTTCTATTTATGGAAGGAGATGATGTCTCAACCACCTTCCTTGTTTTCATTAACTGCTTCATCAAGATCTGAGTGGGCAGGGTCAATGCCTTCATATGGAAGACATGGAAGCCTCCCCTTTGTCGCCTATGCTTTTTTGGATGCCTGTAGGGAAGATAGGAAGATGGGCGAAGGTGGAGCTGACAAGGACTCGACTAGGCAATGTGCGGTCATGAAGAAAGACACAGTGGAAAAATGGTGACTAGGAAAGAGTGGAAGACAGAACGCGAGCACTGAGGTGTAAAGATGCAGAGGTGATGTGGCATGCGAAGGTGGCATGGGGGTAGAAGGGGAGATCTGGTGGCTGAAAGAGGTGGGGACAGCCAGCATAAGTGGATATGACAGGGAGTACGAGAGGGACATTTGTCGGGTGGTGAGAGGATGAAATGTGAAGGTGGTATGGTGATAGGTCAGGAGGGTGATGAGTGGAGGACAGGTGTGAGGGAGATAGAGGTGGAGAGAGAGTGGGAGATGTGACAGGCGAGGAGAGAGACTGAGTGGGGGACGGAGATAGAGGTGGGAGAGAGAGTGAGATGATGTGCGAGAGAGAGACTGAGTGGGGGACAAGTGTTGATGGGAGAGGAAGGTAGTAAGAGGAGGCAATAAGAGGATTGCTCTTCGTAGTAGGTGATAAGAGGTATTGAGCAATGAAAGGTCGAGCATTTTGAGGAGGCACCACGTTAGTGCGGGGCCTGCACCAGAAAACCGCATGCTCGAACCCCCCCGTTAAAGGTAGAATGATCAAGGGGGTCTAACTAGGACTGTGCACCATAGATCTAAGCGTGCAAATCTTGACCGCCTAGATCTACGCACCTCTTAGCACAACCCGCCCGAGCCCAAAACTTAGGATAAAAGGTAGAAAGTGGGTTTTGTATCCCCCTTTTGAGCACAACTTCACCATGGTGTCCTTACCTAAGGGAGAAACACCCCTTTTACAACATTGTGCTAACAAATACTATGTGCACTCTTAAATGACCCATTGTTGTATATAGAAAGTGGTGAAAATGCATAAATCAGTTCATAACCCCAAGCATTTTTAGCATTCAAAATGTTGAATTCATTTATGCATTCAAAATTGGATTTTAAACAACAAAATATAGTGATTTCGTGCAGATTTATGTTACTAGATTTTGATTTAAAAAATCATTTTGTAGAAGAGTTAGACAATGCCTATACATAGATGTAGTCTAAAGGTTCTACAAAATAAATGTTCTCCGACAATTGTTTTCGGGGACATTTCCACGAAATCTGGCAGGAAATTGTTAGATCCGCAGATTTAAGTAATTATTTTTGTATAATCTGAGTGCCCTAAGGGTTTTTCAGCATGCTGAATTCATTTTTGCATTCAAAACTAGATTTTAAACAACAAAAAATAGTGATTTGTGTAGATTTATGTCACCAGATTTCGTTGAAAAAACCATTTCGTAGAATAGTTAGACAACGCCTATACATAACCGTAGTCTAAACATTCTACAAAATCAGTGTTCTCCAATGATTTGTTTTGGGGACATTTGGCTGAAATCCGACAAGAAATTGTTAGATCCACAGATTTGAGTGATTATTTATGTATAATCCAAGTGCCCCAAGGGTTTGTTGAATTCATTTATGCATTCAAAACTAGATTTTAAACAACAAAAAATAGTGATTTCGTGCAGATTTGTGTCACTGGATTCTGGTGAAAAAACCATTTCGTAGAATAGTTAGACAACGTGTATACATAGTCGTAGTCTAAAAGTTCTACAAAATGAATGTTCTCTGACAATTTTTCCTGGGGAAATTTGCTCCAAATTCAATAGGAAATTGTTAGATCCACATATTAGAGTGATTATTTATATATAATCTGAGTGCCACAGGCATTTTTAAGCAAGCTAAGTTCATTTCTGCATTCAAAACTTGATTTTAAACAACAAAAAATAGTGATTTCGTGCAGATTTATGTCACCAAATTTCGGTGAAAAAAATCATTTCATAGAATAATTAGACAATGCCTATACATAGTCATAATCTAAACTTTCTATGAAATGAATGTTCTTCGACGATTTTTCTAGGAACATTTTCTCGAAATCCAGCAGGAAATTGTTAGATCCATAGATTTGAGTGATTCATTTCTACAATCAAAACTAGATTTTAAGCAACAAAAAATAGTGAGTTCAAGAAGATTTGTCATCAGATTACGATGAAAATAACCATTCCATAGAATAGTTATACAACATCTATACATAGTCGTACTCTAAACATTCTACGAAATGAATGTTCTCCGACAATTTTTTCCGGGGACATTTGCTCAAAATCCGGTAGGAAATTATTAGATCCGCAGATTTGAGTGATTATTTATGTATAATTCGAGTGCCCCATGGGTTTTTCAGCATGTTGAATTCATTTTTGCATTCAAATCTGGATTTTAAACAACAAAAATAATGATTTAATGCAGATTTATGTCACCAGATTTCAGTGAAAAAAACCATTTCATAGAATAGTTAGACAACGCCTTTACATAGTCGTAGTCTAAATGTTATATGAAACGAATGTTCTCTGATGATTTTTTCCAGGGATATTTTCTCAAAATCCGATAGGAAATTGTTAGATCTGCATATTTGAGTGATTATTTCCGTATAATCCAAGTGCCCCAGGGGTTTTTCAACATGCTAAATTAATTTATGCATTCAAAACTAGATTTATATAACAAAAATACTGATTTCGTGCATATTTATGTCACCGGATTCTAGTGAAAAAAAACATTTTGTAGAGTAGTTAGACAACGCCTATATATAGTCGTTGTCTAAACGTTCTACGAAATGACTGTTCTCCGACGATTTTTTCCGGGGACATTTGCTTGAAATCAGGCAGGAAATTGTTAGATATGCAAATTTGAGTCATTTTTTTTGTATAATCCGAGTGCCCAAGGGGTTTTTCAGCATGTTGAATTCATTTCTGCATTCAAAACTAGATTTTAAGCAACAAAAAATAGAGATTTCGTGCATATTTATGTCACCAGTTTCTGGTGAAAAAAACCATTCCATAGAATAGTTAGACAACGCCTATACATAGTTGTAGTCTAAATGTTCTACGAAATGAATGTTCTCTGACGATTTTTTCTGGGGACATTTTCTCGAAATTCGGAAAGAAATTGTTAGATCCGCATATTTGTGTGATTATTTCTATATAATCCAAGTGCCCCAAGGGTTTTTCAGCATGATGAATTCATTTTTGCATTAAAAACTGAATTTTAAACAATAAAAAATGGTGATTTCGTGCAGATTTATGTCACCAGATTACTTGGAAAAAAACATTTTGTAGAATAGATACACAATGCCTATGCATAGTCATAGTCTAAATGTTCTATGAAATGAATGTTCTTCGATGTTCTTTTCCAGGGACATTTGCTCAAAATCTGGCAGGAAATTGTTAGCTCTGCAGATTTGAGTTTTTATTTCTGTATAATCCAAGTGCACTAGTTTTTTTGTTGACTTCATTTTTGCATTCAAAACTAGATTTTAAACAAAAAAATTAGTGATTTCGTGCAGATTTATGTCACCAGATTATGGTGAAAAAACCATTTCGTAGAATAGTTAGACAACACCTATACATATTTGTAGTTAAACGTTCTACAAAATGGATGTTCTGCAATGATTTTTTCTGGGGAAATTTGCTCAAAATCGGCAGAAATTTGTTAGATACGCAAATTTGAGTGATTATTTCTGTATAATCTGAGTGCCCCAAGTGTTTTTTAGTATGCTGAATTCATTTCGGATTTTAAACAACAATTCTAGTAAAAAAAACATTTCATAGAATAATTAGACAACACCTACACGTAAAGTGTTTCAATCAAATTTATGTATATAGTCCATAAATCCCAAATGTGTTCCCCGTGTATCTAGAAAGCCAACACAAAAAAGAAGTCGCTTTGAAGGATTGCTCCAATTGTGTTCCCATTGCAACCAACCTCTCTGCTCTCATTTTTCCTTCGTCGCATTAGTGTCCTTGTACCTTTCCCCTTCACCATACACTACAAAAGGGTTCTTCTCTCATTTTTCCTCCATCACCTTAGTGCCCTTCTACCTTTTCCCTTCACCGTACACTACAAAAGGTTTTTAGTAGAATTAGATAAGAGGAAATGTGCAAAGAGAAGTTCTATGAACTGGTCTCAATAGGGGCCTAAGAAGAGTCGATGAAATGGTGAATCTATTGTTCCTTCATCTCTATTTCTTCATTAAATCTCATAAAACTTGAGCTATCTGAAAAGATAGATGTCTCCTTTGCTAATAATCAGGTAAACTACCACTCTTCCAATCCTTTTATGGTTTTTAGATAGGCCTACAAAACATCCTTTCAAGCCATTGCAAATTGTCCAAGACTATTTGAATAGAACATAATTTCTAGTTTTAAAAGTTTTTTCCATTGAATCTTTGTGAACATCAAAAAAGTAAGAGCAAGGCCAATGATCTATAGTCTAATAATTCTTTGAAGGGGAAGCTGAAACTACTTTTAGAGATTGAGTTCTTCTTACTAAGATGGCAAAAATGCCAAAGACAAAGGGAATAATGCAAAAATGTTAAAGACAGGGAATTCTGCAACTGCATGCATCGATTACTGATTTTCTTCATCATGTTGATTTCAAATATTTTCAGCAAGGATGATTTTAAGGATGGATTTTTTTTAAATGTAGAATCCTTGGCGAATCTTAGTAATCCTTCATATGCCAACTATAAATGTTTAGCGATATTTTTGTTAAAATATTCAAATTTCTAAGGATTTTATATAGTTTGTATAAAATTTTGGTGATTTTTAAGGTAAAATAGTTTTATCCTATAG
>SNQJ01S0077095.1:39062-50558 GCA_010110895.2 Picea sitchensis | reverse complement strand
AACAGCAAAAACTAATAAGCGCAAGGGAAAAATCAAAACCAAAACAATAAATGAAAAGCAAACAAAAGAAAAATATTTACATAGTATACAAAGGGTTGTCATCAAATGAAATATCTTTTCAGAGCTTGGCCATTCACCAGATAGGTGTCTAGTTGTCCCTCTAGATTCTGTAATCGAAAAGAGATGGGACCCAATTTTTCAGCAATTAAAAACGGTCCAAGCCATAAGTTCTGAAATTTCGTGTGCTCTCCCTTTCCCTCATGCAGTTTGTCCCATTTCAAGACAAGGTCACTTACTTCGAAGTTGCTATCAGAGGCAGAGTTAGAATCAAACCAGATTTTGATCACTAGTTGATGCTGATCTAACTTACATTTAGCTTGAGCTCTTACCTCTTCTAGTTTCATTAAAGAATTAATTCGGTTTTCCAAAGGGGGATAGTCTTCTTCTTGTATTTTCTATGATAACTGTAGTGAGGGAAGAATAATGTGTGGTGGCAGAATTGCTTCTCTGCCATAGACGAGAAAGAAGGGAGAATTACCTACAACAGTCTTTAGTGTTACCCTATCATCCCAGATTGCGTTTAACAGTGCATTATGCCAGTTTTTGTGATTCTCAGATACCGTTCTCTTGATGATTTTAATCAGATTCTTATTCGTTGATTCTGTCAATCCATTGCCCTGAGGATAGTAGCTGGCATAATACTTCAATTTAATTCCTTTTTCTAGAGAGAATTCGCTCATCTCAAGAGACAAAAAATAAGAAGTGTTATCAAATACTAAACTGTCAGGGATACCAAAACGAGTAATGATATTTGAATTTTAAAAGGCAATTACCTGACTGGTATTGACAGTTCTTAATGCGGCAGCTTCAGACCACCTGGTGAAATAATATGTGGCTGTTATGATAAACTTATACTGCTATGAGGATGGCGGATTGATTGGACCTATAATATCAAGGCCCCACTACTGAAAAGGGGAGTCTACTGATACATGCTGCAAAGGAAAGGCTGGTTTCTGTAACCATCCTGATGCTTTTTGACAAATAATACACTTGCGGCACAAGGCATGGGCATCTCTAAAAAGTGTGGGCTAGTAATAACCATCTCTCAAAACGTTATGGGCAGTGGTGTCACCACCAAAATGCCCACCAGCTTCTCCTGCATGTAATTCTAGTAAGACTTTTTCTGATTCATCTTTCTCAAGACAACGCATTAATACTCCATCAAAATTTTGATGAAACAAAATACCATTAATCAAATGAAATGAGGCAGATTTTAATCTTAACGCTCTTCTTTTAGTGGGATCCAGGTGACGGGGAGCTGATCCATGTTCAAGACATAATTTTATATTGTCATACCATGGACTGATAGAGTTTTGTGCACAACAGATTGCATTTTGATTGTGCTGCCCTAGGTTTGAGATATCGTTTTCTTCATGCTGTCCTGCTGCTGAGTCAGCAAATAACTTGCATAACCCTTGGCCTCTCACTATTTGAGCTGGGGTAATTTCTATGTCATACTCCTGCAAGGAGGTAACCCAATTTGCCCTCTTTTCGCCTAATTCTTTCTGCACTAACAGGTTTCTGATGACTGGGTAAGGAACAATAATTTTCGTCCTAGATTTCAAAAGATAAGATCAGAAGTGTTTGACTGCTTTAAAAATAGCGTAGGCTTGCTGATCTATCGCTGGGTAATTAAGTTCCACACCTTTGAAAGCAAAGCTCATAAAGGCAATGGGTACTTCATTGTTTTCGACGTTCTTTTGAGTTAGGATAGCAGTGTAGGAGCGGTCAGAAGCAAAAGTGTAGAGCGTGAAGTCTTGCGAAAAGTCGGGGCTCATGAGAGAAGGAGCGTCTATTATGGCCTTTTTTATTGAATTGAATGCTTGATTTTCTAAGGGCCCCCAATGATATTGTGCGTCTTTCTTAATTAAATTCTGTAAAGGTCTGACCATTTCGGAGAAACTGGGGATGAATCTCCTGACAAAGTTTATCTGGCCTAAGAAAGACTGCATAGAATTTTTGGATGTAGGAGGGGGAAGTTTCGAGATGACTTGAGTCCTTTCAGGGTCGATAATCATCCCTTTGCTTGACACAATGAATCCTAGGAGTTTACCTTGTTCTACTTCGAATATGGATTTCTTAGGATTTAAGGAAATGCCGTATTTACGACATCGCTGTAGAATGACTCTTAAATGAGCTAGATGATCAGTTTTGTTTTTTGAAAATACAGTAACATCATCTAAGTAAACTACGACAGATTGATTGATTAAGCCTCAGAAAGCGATGTCCATCGCTCTCTGGAAAGTGGCACCGACATTAATCAATCCAAAGGGCATTTTCCTGTAAGCGTAGGTGCCCCATGGAGTGCGGAAGGTAGTTTTAAGTTGGTCTGGAGGAGACATCAGGACTTGGTTGTACCCTGAAAAACCATCCAATAAGGATAGTCTCTCAGAACCAGATACCTGTTGAAGGATCTTTTCCATGGGTGGGACATGGTAGTTGTCTTTATCAGACGCTCTATTAAGGTTTCAAAAATTGACACAAAGTCGGATTTCCCCACT
The DNA here is from genome assembly GCA_010110895.2 of Picea sitchensis. NCBI lineage: Eukaryota > Viridiplantae > Streptophyta > Pinopsida > Pinales > Pinaceae > Picea > Picea sitchensis. The sequence continues at coordinate 47,997 of SNQJ01S0077095.1, read as the reverse complement.
TTTCTTCTGGACAGGGGCACGGTTAGAAACCCATTGAGTGTGCCTAATTGGGAACATTATCTTATGATTTAGGAGTTTATTCAATTCTTTTTTAACGACCGGTTCGATTTTAGGGTGCATTTTTCTTAATTTTTGTTGAAAGGGCAAGGTTTGGGGTTTCATAGGAATGGCGTGTTGTATGATATTAGGGTCGAAAGTTTTAAGGTCATCACACGTCCATGCAAAAACATCTTTAAATTCCTTAAACAATTTAATAAATGCGGCTTTTTCTTGTTCAGAACACCCCACCCCTAAATTAATGCACTGTGGATTTTCATTAGTTCCCAAGTTTATTTTTTCATACGATAACGAGGAACTATTGGTTTTACAGTTGACCGATTTTTTGAATTTATCTTGAAGATCGTAAAATTTCTCTAATCTAACTACAGATTTAGGGATCAAATTTACCATGTCCAATGAAGATTCAGGAGTTCTCGGATTTGGTATTACCGTGAAGTCACGGAAATTGTCGTCATGAGTGCATTCGTGAATCACCGCGCCTTGGAAAGTTTCTTCCATATGCAGGAGGCTAATGATCTGCTGATCGTCGTCAAAGACTCTCCAATTCATGATGTTGTCGGGAACGGATGGCCTGAACAACAGTTCGATGAAGAATGCGTTCGGGGACAAGCCTTCTGTAGGAAAGAGTTTGGAAGCTATGTTAGCAAATAGATCAGCTTCAGAATTATTCAATCTAGGAATATAATTTATATTGAAAGCATAAAACGTATTCATTAAATTCCATACCTCATATTGGTAGCTTTTAAGATGCAGAGGCAGACAATGGATAGAATCTCTTACCTGTCTAACCACGATTTTGGAATTGCCAAAGACAACCAAATTTTGAATGTTCATATCTAAAGCTTTTATGAGACCTTGCAGTAAAGCTTCATATTCTGTTGTGTTATTAGTACATTCAAATTCTAGCCTACATGCAATCAAAGTTTTGTTACCTGAGGGATCAATAATAACACAACCTTCACCTGCTCCTTCTTTGGACTTTGACCCGTCAAAATAAAGAGACCAAATTTGATTTTTATCGGGTGCATGAGACCATTGTGTAGAAGCTGCTGGCTGCACATATGCTACAATCTCAGACTGTTGTTCTAGATTGGTGATAGCTGAAGTCTCAGCCATGAAATTGCCGAAAAAGGTATCCATCCCTTGTATTTCGGGTGAATCAACAGAAGGTGTAAATGGTTCGTTGGGATCATTCAAATCTGTGACCGTGAACTTAAGGTAGCGTTCACGATTTACCTTGATTTTATTGGGCTTGCCGTTCTCGGGAAGCCACAGGTGAGACCAATCTGTCGCGAAATAGCCGTGTAGATGCTCCGACCAGTCTCTGCTTAGAAATAAACCATAAAATTTTGGAATATCCACAACAATAATATCAATCACTTGATGAACTTTGGGGTTAGACGATAATCTTATAAGCACATTCCTTAATTTGCCTATAACCTTAACACTAGTTCGATCAAGTTGGATGATTTTTAAAGTGGATGGTTCAACTTCAACATTAATTTTTTGACATACAGACCATGGCATCACATTGGATGACGCTCCTGAGTCTAGCATACAATTGTGCACGTTTCTATTAAAGATTTCGAAAGTTAACAAAAATGGAGGTACATTTCTGCGAGTACTAAGGGTGGAAGCTTGTGGCTTTTTACTCGCAGTCTCTAAAGCTAATTTATCTACATTTGTTATATTATTTACAGGAAGGCTTCCTTTATCATGAGGATCAAGATTACTCTTAGCGGAAGTCTTATGAGGAACTTTGTTCTGAACAACCTTGTTATTTCTTAAATTACCATTTTTTCTATTCTCTGCAATGTTCTGTAACATTTTTTGTAGCAAAAATGGAAATTTTAATAACTCATACATAGAAATGTTAGCCCTTAAATTTTTTAGATCTTCAACTAAATCATAATCTAAGTTGGGGTTTACATGACTCTGTTTAGTCTCAGTAGGTTTAGATTGCTTCGGGGGCAAAGTCGTAGTGTTTTCGGAAGAAGGTTTGTTTGTTGTTTTACTCCAAGTATTGTAGGGATGAACTGTCTCGAAGTTAGCTTGAAAGATGCTATCCGAGAAGTGTCCAAAAATGTTCGGAGAAGGTTCTTATTCTTCAACTGTCTCTTGTTCAACTACCTCCTCAGGAATCTCAGGAGGCATCAAGTTATCCCGGGCTTCTAGAATTGTTCGAAGGGCGAATTGCAGACTTTCTAGATTTAGGCCTTCGGTATTTGGATTAGGTCGGTTGGTGGGAAAAAGATTCCTGAATGGGGGTTTGTAGGGCCCTTTGCTCGAAGAAGCTTCTTCGGCCATCCTTTTCAAATCTATAACATGATTTGATAGTTTTTGAACGACTTTAGTTAAGTTTTCTAAATTCGAGCTTTCAGGTTGTGTTTTATTTTGAGCAGGTCTAGGGAGGATTTCAATCTTCTTTTTGGAAGATGAACTAGTCTCTGTTTCGTTGCTAGTAGTGTCTTTTAAACTAAGGATGTCTTTTTCAATATGGCTGGCCTCTTCGAAGGCTTCTAACAACGTAGCTTTCTTAGATCACTTTACCCAAATGGATATACTTTGATGCAAGGCTTTAGTATAGTATGCTATGATAAGATTCTTAGCAGGCATCGAATCTGTAGGGATTCGGTTCTTAAGTGTTAAGAATATTTGATTAAAGTTTTTAATTTTCTCTTTTGGGTTCATTCCTAAGCTAGAGAGCTCCATGACTAGAACTTCTGGGGACTTATCGTCACCGAATTTCTCTAGAAAGAAGGATTCAAACTTTTCCCAAGACATGATGGTATGGGGTTGCTGGGCAAAGTACCAAGTAGAGGCATTGCCCTCGAAAGTATAGGGGAACAACCTACAGACTACGTCTTCATGCTCGACATTACGGAGTCTAATGGCTAACATAAAATTTTTAATGTGGGCTTCAGTAATCTGTTTAGAGTCAGGGTCAAACTTGGGAAGCCACTTCTCCGGATGTTTGGGTAAGGGATGTTGAGGCTCAGGTACGGCTACATCATCCTGGTCGAGCCAAGGTCTGGCAGGATTGTTCTGGTTGGCCATTGGTGTAGGCGGTGTAGAAGGCTGAGAAGGGGAACTGCCTTCGTCAGAAGAGTCTTCTCCAGAAGAAGAAGGAGGTGATGGAGGTGGTATTCCAGATCCTCCTACAGCAAGAGTGAGGATTGGATCTGTAGGATTTAAAGTGAGGTTAGTGCCTCCAAGTTGTTCTTTGATATTATATAAATCTAACGGTTGGTCCAAAGGTCGATTTGGTTGTCTTATATGGGCGAAGGCATTATGTGTTATTAAGAGAGATTGGCGGACAATCTCTTGTACGTCACCACCTGTAGGATTTGGGGTTGCTGGTTCAACTGTGATCCGTAGATCATCGTTTGATGTGGTTGTTGTTTGAGAGGGGATGTTGTCGTTTGAATGACTTCTTGTCACTATAGGTGAGCGGTTGGGTGGTGGAGGAGTCTTACGACCGCCTCGTGCCATTAATAAGTTTCAGCCCTCCTTCTAGCGCCATTTGTTGATAGACAAAATTGAATGCTCACCAACTGGAGGAGTGGATCCAGTCCGGGGTTTTCTAAATAACCCAAGCCATTTGGGATGATCCACCCCGACGAGTTTAGCGGCTCCGTTGGCCGATCTAAGTCCTAGGAAAAAGAAAGAAAAGCTAAACTAAGAACAACTAATCTAAGTGGGAAAAGCGGCTACAACAAAACTATATACAAATCTAAAACAAATACATAAAATTTACTAATTGATATCACAAAACAATAATACTACTTAATTAAATGTTCAACTATCAACACAATTAAATCTTAATCACAAATGTACAATATTTATAGATTACAGATTTTAAATGAAAACCTGCAAAAATCATTTGTAAACTGTCCTATGACAACAAAACTATTATTTTTGAATTTTATAATTTTATGAAAAAGAAATAAAATGAAAACTATCTAAGCTGAGAAATTAAAATAATAATCCTAACTATAAATCTGAACTATATATATCTATCTAAAATATTTAAATAACACTAATAAACTAACCTGTAATAACGCTTTCCAATTTGTCCCGTGCAAAGTATCTGAATAAGTTGTTCGATGGGAAGAAACCCGCACCAGATTTTTCACAAGCTTCTTATAAACAGGAAGATACAGTGCTCTTTGAATATGAATGAAAGGACAAACAAGACATAAAAAACAACAACAATCTTATAATTTACAAATCATCACAGTTGGATAAATCCCTGTGCAAAGATTTGTACAGAACAATTTAATTAACGAAGAAGATAAACCTTTATTCATTAAATTGAAACAGAGTAATTGTTGTGCTAAAACAGAGATACATAAGACATGGACATAATTTAAATCACAACGCATTAACCTGTAACAAGTCTTGATATCTAAAGTAGTCAATGACTTAATCACAAATTAAAATGCACAAAACCTGAACGAAATTATGATAAATTGAAAGCTAAAGATGTTACAAAAGATCGAATTCCATTCAAGTCTGTATCATCATAAATCCATAGTCTTGTTCTCCCAACAGTGATGGGTTCATTACAAAAAATAACAAGTATTTAAAGACCACAGGGTAAAACATCCCTGTGGGAATTATCAAAAACAGTTTACAAAAAATCTGGAAACAATCTCCCAAGTCTCTATTTCTGCCTATGACTAACAACTTAAAACAAAACTATATATAAACTGCCACATCATGTCCAATTTGTCAATGAAATTCGTAGGTACCTGGAGGTAGACAAGAATACACAAGTTTAGATAATGTTTTATTGGTAAAATTAACAAAAATCTAAATTTTAAGACTAGCTATAGAATCTTGCGATTCTGTAGCTGGTCTAGTTTGAAAACAAAATTGTTTTAAATCAATCCAAAACTAACAGAAATATATTCGACCTATTAAACAAATCTTTAATTGCTAATTGAAAACAAAGCAAATCGTTCATGCTAGAAGTAACCATATTCTTTATGCCAATTTGAAACAAATGAAATTGTAATTGAATTAATCAAATGATAACAGGATATGTATGATCTGTCAACCAACTTTTATTACCAATTTGAAACAGACATAATCGTTTTCAATTCAAAACTAATTGAGCTGTATCAAACCAAACTTTGAAACTAATCCCACTCATATACAAACGACTATGCTAATTCAAACGTACAGAATCACTTCAAACGTAAACCAAACAGAGCTGAATCAAACTAACTCGAAAACAATTTAATCGTTTATACTAATCTGAGATCGATAAAATCGCATTAACCAAATCATAGCTATGAAACGAATCGACGCAATCAAAATAGTTTGTGCGAAATATTTCGTGCTAATTCAAATACAAACAAAATCATTTCTAGTAATTCGAAGTAAGCAAATTTTTTATTTTTTTTAATCTACTTAAACAAACAGGACTAATCGAAAGCAATCCCAATCTTCAACGCATATACAAACGACTATGCTAATTGAGGGTATACAACATCGTTTCAGAATCAAACCAAAAGGAATGAGTCGAACTAACTCAGGGCCGACCTAATCCAAGAACAACAAAATCATATCAATCAAAACATAGCTGTGTTCGTTTTTAGCAAAACAAATCTTCTGTACATGATTCATAACGAAATCATTTTTGATATTTCGAAAATAACAGAATCGTTTTGAATCTATTTAAAACGAACAAAACTAATTAAAAGCAAACATAATCGGTCACACTAAATTCATAAAACAAAATCGATGTTGAAATACATACCTGGGCAGTAGGCGAACGATTCGATCAGGAAAAATTTGAATTGACAAAGGCCGTTGTTGCCTCAACATTCCTGAATACAATTGAACCGGTGGTATTTTGCTTCTTCTCATTGGCTTGTAGCCTGTCGTTCTCCTTTGACAACACAGTAACTCGTTCCTCTAATGATTTAATCTTAGATTGCAACAGGGGAACGTCGGTGTAATAACATTCAAGCCAGGCATTGCATTGAGTACACGGTGATTGATCGGGCCTTGGCATAACAGGCGAGGGTTCTTTCAAATTACCAGGGGTGTCACTGTGAAGCTTAATTCCCGAGAATTTAGGGTCGTTCTTGAGGCACGAAGGTAAGTTGGAAACATAGTCATAGGGTTCCATTGAGCAGAGGCCATGAGAGTAAGGGTATTCCTCGGCTAGGAAACGTTCAATATCGGAGTCTGAATCCTCTCTCAATACTATTGGCTTCTGGTCAATGTCTTGTTTGGGTTTGTTCCTAGCACATATGGATATCCATCATGCATTTTTCTTTCCTTTACTGTTGACACCAGTAACACCTTTGCCTTTCTTCCTTACAGGTCTCTTGACGGCCTTAGTATTGTCTTTAGCACACGGGTCGACCATGGTATCGGGTAGGTCAAGGTTGGGGCAATTCGAGGGTTTGACAGGGGGTAGAAGGGTAGGAGGTGGCACGGCTGGCCCAACCGGAGTTTTAGTAACCACAACCTTTTCCACTTGGACACACTCGGGGGTGGCAAAGCCATTCCTTGATAGGAAGGCTTGCCAATAGTCACCACTAAGGCTCAAATGGTAGACGATAATGAATTTGATCAAGCAATGATGATAAAGGATGCTATCAGCCTTCTCACGCTTAAAACGTTTGGACATTTTGTAAAGACTGCATAGCACATAGTGCGGCATGTTCAGAGGGTAGTCTATAAAATTCATCAATAACCGAAGATGATACAGAAATACCAAACCATAACGACCTTCGCAGGTCACAAACTGCTTAACAATTTCCAATAGGTCATGCCACCTGGGTTTGAGGGCAGTGACAGGCATACCTCTATCACAACTAACAATCTTTCTCGATGTGAATAGGAGCGGCCATGACACCTCGTCCACTTTCGAGTTCTTGAATCACCTCTGTCCTTTAGCTGGTAAGCATGTAGCTGAGCTGAGGAATTCCTCATTTAGTTCAAGATGTATATCTCCGACCTTAGCCCTGCATCCGTCGAAGGTGAGGGCGAACTGTTGGGCTACCGAAAGGTTGAAACCCTCAAATCTTTGGATAAAAAATAACCAGCCACTATTTTCCAAATCTTCACGGGCATTGTTGAATAGCAAGAGTGTTTGGTTGCCATTAGGTTCTATGCGCACCACAGGTGCCATAGAACAGAACACACAGTGAGCAGGGTAAACGGACAAGGGTTTGGACAGGGTATACGTAGGACCGATAGCTCACAGGCTTCCCTGAAAACCAACAGAGGTAACCCGGGATAAAAGGCAGGCATTAATGCCTAAGTGTGCGAGGGTGGTGGAACTAAATCAATCCATGCAAAACATTCATATCCAAATGTACAATCGATGACGCATATGGTGATTCAAATCACTATTTAAATGTGTCAAAAGTAATGTCATTCAAACAATTAATGAAAACTATGGTAAGTCGACACAAATATTTGCATAAGCAATAGTGTTTGCATGGTTTTAAAATCAAAACAATGTTTCGAATGTAGCACCAAGGATTCGATCATAAATCGTATGCTTTATATGAAACAATTGAATTAAGGGTCTAATCACCATGTTAATGCGTTGTTATAAAACCATTGAATTCGATCAAAAGCAATAGAACATCAAACCACCATTGAATCAAGGACTCAATCACAATCGTTAGAATATCATCACAGTCTCATAAAAATGAAATCATATTAACAACAAAAAAAATGCCAAATGAGTAAAGGTTTTGGTAACTTGTCAACTGTGTAACCATAATTGAATTGGAAATGCATTGAACACATAGACAAGAGTAACCATAATAATCTAGTGACGACATTAATGCCTTTGATGTGACTTCGAAATCAAAGTTTTCACGCTTGCAGTCGTGAAAACGAGAACGAAAGGTAGGTGTGCAAATGCGCAAGATAATCATGTCGTTTTATTCGAAAGATTGTGATGAGAATCAAGGGTTCCAAAACACTTGTGTAGGAAGCTTATAAAGATAGGATAAAAATGCGAAATGGCTGCCAACAAATGGTCACACTTTTATTTTCTAAGACACTTTGGTATGTTCTCATTTTTCATTGTCTGACTAGTATATTTCATCATGTTATCGTAGATTTTGCCATGATTTTTTTATATTTTAGATACTGATCCTTATTAATAGTGTATAAGCAAGTTACATCAACTACAAACTAAAGTTAATCACTACATCTAGAATTGCATGTGATTATAATTTTTTTAGAGAAACATCACATATCAAAAAAGGGTATGTGGATTTTATTGAGAAAGTTGAAACAAATATACTTTATTTATATTGGAAGACTATGGTATATAATCATAAGCTCATTTGTTAAAGGTGCTTAGTCATAAACCAAGAAAGTTAAAGGTGGCTAACCATAAGCTAAGATGGTTGAAGGTGGTTAGTTAAAAGTGATTGTTATGTGCCTAATCACGACATAGATAACATATTTATAATAAGGTAATATGTGTACAAATGTTTTCTTTATATAATAACGACATATATACCTAACATAAGTTTAGGGTTAGTGTTTATGTATATTATTAGTCCCTGCTAAAATAGGGAATATAACAATTGATTGCAAGTCAAAATCATTTTGACTTTTGTAACTTTACAAAAATTTTAACAATGTTTTATAATGTTTTGTTTTGCATGCTTAAATAATGGAAATTCTCATACTTTGTTTTGCAAAATGTACAGACCCGATCACGTCAACCACAATATTTAGTATTGGGTTTTGTTTTGCATTCTTAAATAATGGATGATCTCTCGTACATTAATAATTATATGTAATATCAACAGGCTATCTTGTCACTAATGCCAACCTACCCATTATTTATTACAATATGTTGAGGATCGCAAAGAATTTATGC
>SNQJ01S0077095.1:20318-39012 GCA_010110895.2 Picea sitchensis | reverse complement strand
TTCTTGAATATTTGGTAAGCTTATGCCTCTTTCATTGAAATTAGAGGCTTCCTTGAATTTTTCTTTTTACAAGTTGAAATTGCAGTTTTCTTCTTTGTTTTACTATTTTATCTTCCACACTCATGCATTATATCTCTTTGTCTATGGAAAATAATGCGAGTTCTATTTGAAATTCGCAAATATTATGGGAAGATCTCGTAAATATTATGGAATCCACATACCCTTTTCCATAGAATATACTAACTAGATCCCAAAACAAAAGACATGAAATATGGTACTACACATATTATAATATATTAACAAGGAAAAAACAAGCTACATGAAATTTGGACATTTGAACAAAAATTTACAAGTTAAATGAGTACATCAATAAAAAATAACATACTAACCTTGCAAGTTCAAAATCCGAGCTATGTAGATCGAGAATTGGATTTGTTCAATCGGTGGGTGACGGAAAAAATAAACAGCTCAAACAAAAGCCAAGAACAGTGTCGCAACTATAGAAATTGTGTCTCAAAGTCTCTTAAAGTCACATATATATAGATCAAATAGTCAACTAGTCGTTAACACCGACCAATGACATAGGCAAAAATTTTGTCGCTATTGCAACGAAAGTTCGTCGCTATTGCAACGAAAATCCCGACTAGATTAAAATAAGATTTTCATGGATATTGCGACGAACTTTCATGGCAATAACGACGAAAATCCTGCCCTGTTTAAAAAAAATATGAAACTAGTGGAAGCGTGGAAAAATTCTGTGGAATAATCCACCCATATGTAGTAGTGTAGGACCCTCCTAGGGTTTCTAGAAAATCCGTACAACCCTCTTCTTTTGAGTGTTTAAGCCCCTAAAACTTGGACATTGAGGCACATTTTGGCATGGGAGAGCACGACTTTCTCCAACTCACCTCCAGAGACTCTCAGGATGAATTTTCGAGCATTTTGAAATTTTGGTCCTAGGGTTTCTAGGGTTTCACAATTTTTTGCAGAAATTTCAGAATTAGGGTTTTTGCAACTCATTGAAGGAGCTCTTCATATCACCAGTGTTCTCCTATATTTCAAAGTCTCATTGTTGGCAGTCATAAGTCCAATAAAACCTAAAAGTTCTAGCCTAGCCTAGCCTAACCGTTACGTTTTATAGCCTAGTTGACAAGGGTTTGTGAAGAATCTAAAATTATGATGAACAAGAACTATGATGGAAGATAAGCTTGATGGATCAAGGAAATTCAAGTTCCTGTAAGAAAAGAATTCGGAGGTAGGATTATTGTGGGTAAAATAAAAGGGTGTCACTGTGACTACCTTCTTCATGAAGATGACAGAGGACAAAGATCAGCCAGGTGCCATTGGAAAAATCATACCGACACCCTTAGGTATGCATTTGTATATATATTATTTGTATCATTGTCATAAGGGTAATTGCAGGAGGAAGGAACCTTTGCTGAAATCATGGATCCAGAGGGATATCAATGCATTCAGAGGAGCAACACACTAGAAGTGAAGACCCCAGGTTTGATTGTTATAATTGTCATTCCTCTAACCTATATTTCTAAAGTTTGCTACATTACAAGTAGGTGTTGTAGCCGTGACAACTATCCTTAAATTATTTTGATTCTAGAGATGTAATCATCATTCTCCTTTAGAAGAAATTCTTGTTTTGGTTCCTCTTGTTTTCTTTTTCCAGATAGGTTAAGAACAAAAGAAGATGCTTATCCTTCAGAGGGAGTCACTTGACTCAGAGGGAGTCAAAACTACTTGAGAAAGAGGAAGAATAGAACCATCATTGAGACAACCAATGCATGATCATAATCTTTCTAGGATTCCATGAGCAGAAGCATGCATGAAACATTATATGTGCAGAACAAGAGTCTTCACCAGACTTTGAAAAACATAACTCCCAAAGAAGTCTTCACCGGAATGAAGCCTGAGATTGAACACTTCAGATTATTTGGGTACCCAGTGTATTCTCATGTACCCAAAGAGAAGAATTCCAAGCTAGATCCTTCAGAAATAAAGGATACAGTGAATCTTCAAAGACATTCCAGATCGACATCCCTAGTCAAATACATATTGAGACAAGAAGAGACGTTGTCTTTGAAGAAGAGATAGTCTTTCAAAGATCCATAGAATATCAGATGGAGATTGGCAGTAAGACAATACCCTCTCTGTCTTCAACAGTTCAGAGGGAAGACAAACATTATTTCATTTGATCCAGTTGCTCCAGTTGATATGTTCATAGATATTGTAGTAGGGCATAAAATGCCTACCTAGACTCACTCTGCAAGAGGCAGAGAAACATACAATCCTCTCAAGGCACATCCCGAGAAAGAAAAAGAGATTTTTGAGCTATCCTTCAGTCATGAGCCACTTCATTGATGATGAGCTTCTTGGTCTTAGAGAAGCAACAGGAGAACAGGTATGGCAAGATGCCATAACAGAGGAGTACCAATATATCTTAAAGAATGATGTATAAGACATTATTCAGGGACTAGAAGGGAAGTCAGTGGTAATTTCCAAGTGGATCTATAAGATCAAGCATACAACTTATGGAAGTGTTGAGAAATACAAAATGAAATCTATAGCCATAGGTTTCTCACAAACATAGGGATTTGTCTATGATGAGACACTTGATCTAGTGAAACCGATACACCTCCATCCGTACTACCATCCATGAGATGGAAACTATATCAGATAGATAGATTCTTGATGAGTTTGGATTTCTGCAAGATTGTTGTTGATCCAAACCTATATCATTACAGTGTTGGTGATGAGAGCCTGATCTTGATGACTTATTCAAAAAGCCTTGTTGTTGGATACAAGTAATCCTTGAATTCTGAATTCGAGATGAAGAATCTGAGTATGATGCACTAATTCTTAGGATAAGAAGTATGATAGAGGATCAATCAGATTTTCCTCAGTCAAGGAAAATATACAGTGAAAATATTAAAGAAGTTCAGTGTGACAGAATGAAAAATCCACCGTGATGGATTTAAAGAAGAAGAATGATGATGATTCAGACGAGACTGATCCACAACTAATTGGATCACCAATGTATCTGGTTAACACCAGACTCAATTCATGCCATGCAGTGAATGTGCTTAGTCATTTCATGAGTCAACCGAGACAGACTCACTAGACAACAAAAAAACATGTATTGAGATATATACAAGATATGGCATGAGATATGCCTCCAGTGTGAACTTGAGTATGTAGGATATGTTGATTCAGATTGAGAAGAAAGTACAGTGAATTGGAAAAGAACATTTGACTGATGTTCTATCATGAAGTTTTTTCCATGGTTTCCTAATGCAGTGGAAAACAAAACTATGTGGCCTTGAGTACCACAGAGGTAGAGTATATAACATCGAGTGTGCGAAGCAATGTGGCTTCACAAGCTTCTGACAGATTTACTTGACCATGAAATGGATCCTATGATGATAACCAAGAGTCATGAGTAAATCTCCTTGAGAACCCAGTGTTTCCTGGTGGATAGAAATACAATGAGATGAAATATCCTTATATCAAGAGATATGATATTACAGAGGAAAATCGTACACATGCAGTACCTTCCTACACATTAGTAGATTTCATATATCTTCACCAAATTAACTTCGTGAAGAATGGCTCCCTAGTTGAGAGGGAGTGTCGATAAACTCCAGCCAAGACAAAATTCAAAATACATCCATGTGAGACTTGGCATGATAAAGAATCCCTCCCTAGTTGAGAGGGAGTGTTGATGATTGCAGCTATGTGAGACATTCTCCAGCTTAAAAACATGTGAGGTGTGGATCATTGCAGCTATGTGAGTCTTTCTCTCAGCTTACAAACCTGATACAGAGCTAGGAACATAGATATGACCTCCTATATTCAAAGAGTTGAGAAGAACTCCAGATGATTATCCAGTGGTAAAGGCGATCTGTTGAGTTAGACGTGCCTGTGGCTGAGCATAAGGTGAACGTGTGAAATCCCAAAGTTTTGGGTTCATCATCATGTGAACAGAAATGAAGATGATGTATTATCCTCCTTTGAGCAGCAGAGTTGACGAGAAGACTCCAGATGATTCTCCCGTGTGAGGCAGTGGGAAAGAACATATGTAGAGTGGATGTGCATGTGGATGAGCACATGTGAACGTGTAAAGATTTGGTTCTTTTGTGTAATGCAATGAACCAGAGATATGACATCCCTATGGATGTGCCCCTAGTGGATGAGCACTAGTGGGTGTATTGGATCCTTTGCTATATATTGTTCAAGAGTCAGACCTGCTTATAACCCTAATTGTTATGTAAAGGGTACAGGTCAGCCCCACCTTAATGTGATTAATAATAAATGTAAAAGATAATTAATCTGGTTAATATTAATTATAATAATAATAATTATTATTATTATATGACTTAGAGAGGTTGGCCCTGTTGAGCCAATAGACACTTCTGTTGATAGGACAAGTCTAATATAAGTAAAGGAAGATTCCCCATTGTGGAATCATATCTTTCATGTGAGTTTGGAAATTTCAGCAAATACATTTACTTGGGAAAAGTGCGCACTTCTCTTGGGTGCTAGTCTTCTAGGGTTGGAGCACCCTCTTGTGTGTTAGGTATTTCTTAGTGGTGAAGTTCTTTCTCTTGAAGAATATAGCAAAGGATTTGCCTCGGTTTTCTTCCCTTGTTGAGAAGGGTTTCCCAGGATACTTCTTGTGTTCCTGTGCATGGTGTCTCTTCTTGTGATCTTGGTTGTTGCAACATTATTGTCTATGGTTAAGTTAAATGATAAAATGGAATGAACTTCATGCTTAATCTAACTTATTGAAAAATCAACAAAGCACACGAGGAATATAGACCACGATGAGTGTTCCTTTAGATCAACTAAGCCAACACCCAAGACGAGACCAATCTTACGAGTAAGCCTCGAGGGCGACTTCAAGAACACATTCTCCAAGGTTTACATCATTGAGAAAACCATTTAACCTTGAAAGAGGAGTGTTTTGAGAAACTTCATCCCTGGTGATCTTTGGCTGCATAAAATCCGTTGTGTTTGACTCTTTCTCTACTTTAAGCTACCAGTGCACCAAATCCAAGCTCAAGATCAAACACACACGAGGTCACGAGGAAAGAGCCTGCAATATAGTCCATTGCACTACTGAGGGAAGAGGAACCCTCGGCCTGCAGCTGTAGAGGAAGAGGCGGTTGGGGAGGGAGTATTGTGTGATGTACGAGTCAGAGTGGGGGGTAGGGTTTTAGGGACTGAGCTTGCCAGGAATTTGAGAGTGGGGGCACGTGGGCCTCAATAGAGACGATGACCAACCTTAATTAATTTATTTTAATTTTTTTCTTTTATTTTAATTGAATTTGGTAAATATTTATTTGTTTATTGATTTTTTTTTATTTAAAGAAATTTCAAAAAAATTAGGCAATAAACATGCATAAAGTATATTATTAAATTATTTTGTTTTAAAACATTTTTGTATATATAATTATTAATTTACAAATTTTATTTAATTTTATTTTTTATATAGAAATAATAAAGAGTTTTAGATTTTTATTTTATAAGTTAATGAATTCAAAGAGAATATATATATATATATATATATATATATATATATATATATATATATATATATATATATATATATATATATGTATATATATATATATATATAATAACAATATATATATATATATATATATATATATATATGTTGATGTTAATGTTAATTAAATTTATTAATTTTATTAATTTTTTTTTTTTTAATGTTAATGTTAATTAAATTTATTAATTTATTAATGTTAACAAAAAATTATTTATTAATGTTAGTAAAAGAGAATTGATGCACATTAACGAGTGTGTTATAGGGATGGCATAGATAACAAGGCAAGAGGGTTAGCAACTTACCCGAACATGTTACCAAGCTTAGAGGCTTTCGGCCCCAACCTTTAGCCACTTACCCAAAAGAGAGTAGCGTTTGTTTACAAACAAGTAAAAAAAAAAACTTACGCCTAACCCTATGTTTACAAGTATAAGTTGAGCGAATTTGAACTGCGTTAGACTCTTCCCTGACAAGCATTTGGTTTGATGCAGATTCAATTATTAAATATGGTTAGGACTTAGGGAAATCGAGGTTGAGGGCCATCGTCACAAGGAATTCCAACGTCGGTGTTGCCACCACCATCGCCTGAATTAGCTCTCATTTTTTGCTCTTTGGAGGCCATTAATGAGACTTTAAAGGGGCGTCAGCCAGCAGCTGTCAAAGGGAGGGCCTCCACCCGAGGACATCACTAGAGAACTACAGAAGATCAAACTCCCATAGTTTTCTAGGGGTCGTGCCAATGAACGTGCAGAGGCATGGTTGGAAGGAATGACATGATGTTTCACCTTAAGAGACTATGTTTCCACATCAAAGGAGAAAATAACGATCTTTCAGTTGAGGGACAGTGCCTTGAACTGGTGGGGTAACTTGGAGAGGTAGTTGCACCTCACCCCAGACACCGTCTCATGGGAACTTTTTGAGGAAAGGTTACAGAGGAAATATATGTCGACTTACTACGAGGAACAACATGTGGGATCATTTCATGCTCTAGTTCAGGGAAACATGACCGTGGAAGAGTACGAGATCAGGTTCATGGAGTTGGTAAAATATGTCTCGTACATGGATATTGATCAACAACATGCATAACATTTTGTGTATGGGTTAAACCCAAATATAAGGGCCATGGTACGGATGTGGAAACTGTCGTCAATAGCGGAAGCAGTTGAAAATGCACATTATGTGGAGGAGCATATGAGCTTAAATAGAGGTATAAGATTGACCTTTCCACAACATCTTGGATTCATGGGAAAGGCCCCTAGGACCTTCTCCAGGGGAGGGAGCTCTAGGTCTCCTCCTTATGGTAATAGAGTCGCACCTAGGAAAGTTTATACAGGTATTTCAATGGTAGCAAGTGCAACATCCCACTCATCACCAACGATGCAGGTAGGTCCACTACCTTCTCAGGGAGAAACAAGTAGGGGCAGGGGCTCCAGGGGAAGGAACTCATTTCAGAGACCATCACAAGTCAGTGCACAGGTTCCATCTCATGTTACATGTTGGAGGTGTGGAGGAACCCATTACCAGCATGACTGCTAAGAGTTGCAAGCAGGATTTGTGCATAGAGAAGGAAAGGCCCCAATGGGAAGAGTGAGTAGTAGCCACCAGATTTATGCAACGATTAATAATCGTTAGGAAGAACATCAATCCACGATGGTGGAGTCGTCGAGTATGCTAAATAATGTCAATGTTAAAATTTTATTTGATTCTGGTGCTACAGATAGTTTCATTTCACCATCTGCAATAGAAAAGTGTGGGATGGCATCCTACGAGCACGATGACTTTAAACAAGTTGAGATGGCTCCAGGGGAAAAACAAGGGGTAGGACCTAGCGTTGATAATTGTCTAGTAGATATGAGAGTGTGTACTACTAGGTTTGAGGTATACGTCACTGCTCTGGGGACGTATGATCTAATCATTGGAATGGATTGATTAGAAGCCCATCGATCTATGGTAGATTGTTTCATGAAAAGGGTGCTTTGTGTTGACGATGAACGAAGGCCAGTAGAGATCCACTATGTATGGAGGAAGGTGTCTCTACGCTTTATCTTGACCATGAAGGTTAAACGTTGCATGAGGAAAGGGTTTCGACTGTATGTAGTGGAAGCAGTCAATGAAAGGAAAGGACCCTCCTTGGATCAGTACCCAGTATTGTTGGAGTTTAAGGATGTTTTTCAGAAAGAGTTGCCAGGGTTACCTCCTAAGAGGGAGCTTGATTTTACTATTGAGATAAAAATTGGTGCATAACCAATTTCCAAGACTCTATATAGGATGTCAGCACCATAACTTTGTGATTTGCATATGCAGTTGAAAGAACTACTCAACTTAGGGATAAGAAGGCCCAGTGTCTCACCTTGGGGTGCACCAGTAATTTTAGTGAAGAAGAAGGATGGTTCCTTACAAATGTGTATAGATTATAGGGACTTGAACCATGCTACAGTGAAAAATAGGTACCCAGTGCCACGGATAGATGATCTCTTTGATCATATCAAAGGAGCAGTGGTATTCTCAAAAATTGATTTTCAATCAGGGTATCACCAGTTAAGGATTAAGGAAGGTGATATTCCTAAAACTGCATTTTGAACTCGGTATGGGCATTACGAGTTCATTGTAGTACCTTTTGGCTTAACCAACACCAACACTATTCATGAGCCTCATGAATGGTGTATTCTGGAAGTACTTAGACCCCTTTGTACAGGTCTTTCTAGATGATATCCTCATCTATTCCAAGAATGAAAGAGAACATGAGGAACACTTGCGAGTGGTGTTGTCTTGCCTTAGAGAGAAAAAATTGTATGGCAAGTTGTCGAAGTATTATTTCTTCCAGAAAGAAATTCACTATTTAGGTCATATCATTTCTAGTGAAGAAATCTCTGTGGACCCAGAAAAGGTAAAGGCCATTATGGAATGGCCAGTGTTGAAAAATTCTCATCAGGTAAGAAGCTTCATGGGGCTAGCAGGTTATTAGCGGAGATTTGTGGAAGGGTTCTCTAAAATAGAGAAACCCATCACCACTCTGCAGTGCAAGGGGGTCATGTATGAATGGATAGAAGAATGTGATAGTGCATTCATTGAGCTTAAGGGGTTACTAACTAGTGCACCAATTCTATGAGTGTCAGATATGGAAAACAACTTCACAGTCTGGACGAATGCCTCGAAGCAAGGGTTGGGGGCCGTGCTAATGCAAGATGGAGGAATGATAGCGTATAAGTCAAGGAAGTTGAAGAAACATGAGGATATTTATGCTTCTCATGATTTAGAGTTGGCAGTTGTAATGCTAGCTCTGAAACTTTGGAGGCACTATCTAGTGGGGCGAAAATTTGAGCTCAAAACAGACCATGAAAGTTTAAACCATCTCTTCACTCAAAGGGATATCAATGCCAGACAGAGGTGATGGAGTGAGATTATGAGTGAGTATGATTTTGGAATTTTGTACATCAAGGGTAAGGAAAATTTGGTTGTGGATGCCTTGAGTAGGAGACCACGTGTCTTCTCCTTGGTACCCTTAAAAGTCAATCTTAGGGAGCATGTGTTGGGGCAACTTCTTGAAGATAGTTGGTATTTAAAGGTTACTTCAACCTTCCAGAGTGGGAGGAAATTAGATCCAAAGTATGAAGGATATAGCCTGGAAGTAGATGGACTATTAATATATCAAGGAAGGATGTACATCCCCGAAGGTGGGGATATTCAAAGCATCATACTGAAGGAATAACATAGAGCACTTTATTGTGCGCATCTGGGTGTGAAGAAAATGTACATAGACATGAATAAGTTTTTCTTCTGGGTAGGTGTTGGCCCTTGACCAAGTTTTGAGGAAAACTTGGTCATAATTGATTGTTTTTGGGACTTTGACAGCCTGTCAAACATGGAGTGCCAGACGAAGTAGAGATCATGGGATCTCGACCCACTTTCGGGCCCCTTTTTGGGTTTTGGGACAATGTAATGGGAAAGGGATGTCGGCTCGTGGGTTCACCCATGCGTAGGCACACTTTTGTATGTATAAATAGATGTCTAGGCGAAGTAAGTAAGAGAAGGTAGCCTATCTATGTGTTGTAAGCTAAGTGCTAGTAGTGTTCTGTGCATGATCGTAGAAGGGTTACAGAGCTAAGTGCAAGTTATTGTAGAGATTATAGAAGGCTTTGTGCTACGACGCAAGGAAGAAGGATCTAGTGAGCTGCACAGATATTCTGTCCTATGCTCATAAGGGTTTTTGATGACTGTGTACTGTAACCGATTGAATAAATTAATAAATAAGAAGAGTAGGTGGACGTAGCCCCAGGGTGGGGGTGAACCACGTACATGTTGTGTTGCTCTTCTTTGTGCGATGCATCGATGTGTTTCTATGTGATTCATGTTAGATAGATCTGATGTTGCTTTGTGCCTAATCATGTGAATGAATGTTAGATCTGACCTATATGGATGTGCTTAGTACTTGAATCTGGTAGATCTAATATGTTCCTATTATGTTAAGTGTTATTAGATGATGGATCTGGTTGCATACTGCGATACTCTGTAATTAGGGTACATTTGCGATGTTACTAAGAACTGAATATTGATGAAGGCTAATTGCTAATCTCTTTGTTAAGCATTAGAATCACAGATCTGTGTCCCAACTAAGGTTGCAAACATCTGAGTCCTGCAACCACCCCTGCCTCTACCTCGGGTGAGACTTCATCTGCTTCGCAGGTGTTGTCGAAAGGACTGGTAGTTAGGGTTTTGTTGGTGTGTTGTCGTAGCATTGAACCCTGGGTCTACCCTTGTGCCAACAAATGGTTCTGTTGCTGGGACCTGAAATTGTGATTGTTGTGAATTGAAAAAGAATAATCTTGGTGCAAAGATTCATCCTGAAGCTTGGAAGCTCTGTGCATGGACCTGTGCCCTAGCGCACAATAATCCACTTGATCTGATAAGCTCTGTGCTAAAGAAGGAAGGATAGTTCTGAAGAAAAGAAGTCAGATCTGAACGTTTTGTTCTCTAAGAAAGGTTAAAGTGGAAGTTTCCGAAGAAAAGAGGTCAGATCTACAGAAAGAGGTAAGATCTGTAAGCTTTGTGCTCTGATAGATGTAAGAAAAACTAAAAGTTTTTAGATCTGGGAGATTTATGTAAAATAAGTGAATTTTTTTGTTTTGTTTCTAAAATATGGATCTAAATATGCTTGATAGACTCTGTCCTAGCTTGAAAACTAGAGAATTTTTAGATGAAAGAAGGTTTGATATGAATAGATCTGGTAAGAATAATGATAAATATGTTATACCTATGTATAGAAAGAATGTTTGGACTAACCAATGGCTGCAGGATCCTAGAAATAATTTTTTGCAGGCTAGCTACCATGATTCTAGTGCGCAGTACAGAAGAGGCTAGGGATTATTCACAAGAAAGAGAGGATTAACCCTATGTTACAGTTGTAGAAAACCAGACCATCTAGCTAAGGAATGTCCGAGTGGAAAACCTAGTTGTCTCTGTTGCAAATCTTTGGACCATGAAGTGTTGGATTGCCCTAGAATGATTGCTAAGCTTGAAAGAATGAATCTGAATGAAGAAAACCCTAAGACAGCTCTAGAAATAGCCGAATCTCAGAAAGAATCAGAGAAAGTATTGATACAAATGAAAGAAACCTTGAAAGAACATAAATATGTCTGATTACCGAAGATCTTCAAAAAAAGAAACAAGTTGAAGCAAGACTAGGGGACTTCGACATTGACTATATTCTTGATGAAGAAACACAAGTCAACATCATGCTAGAAAGAACTTGGGAAGTTATGAATCCCACCATGATTCCTTCACTGGGATGAATAGGACTATTCAGATGAAAACTAATAATATTATGTGGAAAACTCGCTCAGATACCTATAACAGTCAATGGAACTTCGACTAAAGAAGATTTTGAGATTATTAAGTTTATTGAGGACAACGCTCCGTTTACTATGTTACTTAGAAAACCTTGGATTAAGAGAGATAAATCCACAAAGGAAGAAGAAGAAAAAGTTTTAGAACAACAGAGACAAGAGTTAACCGATTTCATGACCAAAAGGATTGTGCAGTTGATTGAAGAACATGAGAATAGATCGAAGCCACTTATCGTTAGAGGCCCATATATTGAAGCTGAAATAATGTCAGAAGGCTCATAGAAGCCTAAAGCACATGTTCTAGAAAAAGAAGAATTATTACCCCTGGGTTTTAGGAGAGAATCTCAGCAGCGCGAAGTACCTATGTTCAAGGAAAATAAGAATCAAAATGGAAAGAGAATCCCTGAGATGAAGCTCATTGGAAAAAAAGGCTAGGAAACTCAGTAAAAAGAGATATCAGATCGACAAACTACAAAATATTTTAGAGGGGACCTCGCAAAATGGGAAACTCGTAGAAATTGAACTTCGCTGAGATATCAAACCAACGACATAGGCCACTTCGTCGAGGCGAAGCAATATAGCCATTGGAAGATGATATAACCATTCAACTGCCGCTCTGAATGGGTCGAAAAGCATTGATGATTTTCCACTAGACCATCAGACCGTGCCATAAACGGATAGAGCATGAGTTAAGGATGCCTCATACCCATTGCAAGCAGACCGTTCCTAACTTTCTTACTTAGTTTGCCACACCATGCATCGAGAATACCTTTTGCTAACTAAGAACTTGAGCCCACAGCCCGAGATTATTTTGCACTGTGATCATCGCCTTGTTCCCATACCCTCCACTGTAGTTTTTGAATCCAGTTCACATCCGATCTAATTGACCCTAAGCTTGTATGTCAGACGAGCTCAACACAATAGAGAAAGCAGTCGAAGACGTTCTGATTGAATTAATGGCTGAGAGAGTCATGTCAGAAAGAAGGATGTTTGTGGGTGTAAAAGCATCATCAATAGAAGGAATCAAAGCTTCTCCCTCAACTGCTCGTAGAATAGGACCTTCCCGAACCACGACAGAGACAAGAAAAAATCACAGAGACGACATTGTGAACACCAAGCTTATTCCACGCATTCTGCCAACTTACATACCACCTCTGAGTGGTGGGATTAACCACGAAAGTGTACCCATATACTTCGAGTATAATTTGATCACAGCATACCTTCCGAAAGGAGTGCGCGTAGTTCGAGTTGATCAAGACAAGCTTTCAGCGTTGAAGTTTAGCGACTTCAACCTTGGTGACAGGAAAGTCTACAACATGCTTTCCCCGCACAAGTATCTAATGAAGACGAAGGGAAAGAAATCGAATATCTTCCCACAGTATTGGACCCAGAACCTTGCATAGTCTACATTGTTGAATGTTATGAAGATTTCGCACTTCGGTAGACACGAGGAAGTGAATGTGTGTGTAAAGTTTCTTCTATCTTGCTATCACAGAGGATACCTGTGGCTAAACTGATGCATCGATGTGGATCTGACCTTGATCAATCGGATCACAGGGCTTAGCATGCAAGGCCCTGACTCATAAGAGTTCTACCTTGGCAAGACCTTCGACCGAGCATTAGCGCAGAAAATTAAGGAAACCTATGGTGATGTCGAGAAGGGCACGCGAGGCTATAAGGTAGCCTCTATCTAGAGTGGCGCAGTGCGCCTTTCATGTCAGCTGATTACGGGAAAGTTAGTTCGTAAGAATAGACCAACTCAAGTGATCGGATTCGTGGTTGACCTCGCAGGGAAGTGCACAAAAGGATTACAGATGAACTGGGCACAGTACCTTGTCAACCAACTAGAGATTGATTGCAGAGAAGCGCAAGACCAAGGGTATGACTTCCATTTTAGTTGGCTTCTTATATTGGTCGGTTTCATTGCCTGGGAGCTACAAGAAGGCGCCACTTTCCAGGATATAGAACCTTTAGAACCACTGGCCACAAAGTTCTGTACATTGTGGTATTCCAACGACATGACAAAACAGTGGTAGTGCAATGTCGTCTTCCACGCCTACTACAACCAGTTAAAGATTGCAATCTAGTCTACACCGTGCATCACCCCAAACATAGTTTACAGGTTTAGACCCTTGATGAAGTTCAACGCGAACCACCACTTCACCTACATTACAATGTGCGTTGATGAGCATAAACAACAACTCTAGTCATATTACAAATTGATATAACATGACTTGGAGGAGATTACCAAGGAATGGTCGAAAGATCTCCTTGTTCTAGCGGACCCTGTAGAGATATCCGATGTGGATAGCCCTGACACTATGTCGGACACACTGGGACCAAGTAAAACAAAGAAAAATGATGAAGTGCATGATTTCCATAGCACATCAGTGGAGACATCCTCGACCTCTCCTGAGTATGGAGATGATGGTGGAGAACTAGGAGGCATGAAAGTCGAGAAAAGCAAAGGTGAATTTACTCCGCCTAGAGACAAAGAGGATCCAACCAAGAAAAGGAAGGTTACCCCGCCAAATCCTTCATCTTGAAAGAAATCCAGAGCCACCAGGGATACGTTTAAGACTACCCTCACCTCAGACAATTTCGACTTCTTATTCGCTGCGTTGAATGATGCTTCATTGGAGATCGTGGAAAATAAAGAAGCGAAGCAGGAGGAGGTATTCAGTCGAATCAAGGGAGAACTTCGAGAAGTGTAGCAGGCACTACAATCCAGCTACACAATTTCTATTCCACCCTCAATAAGTGGAACAAAAGAACCAGGAGATGAGCCAACCCAACTGCACCAGATTTCCAATAAATTTGAAGCTCGCCTTCGATGAGCTCAGGAAGAGATAGTACAAGATACCCAAGCTTTGGCACAGGCACAAAAAGATATGATAAAATAACACAGTAATGCAGAACAAGAAAAAATAGCTCTTTAAGAAAAGTGGGAGAAAGAGAAAGCAACGCTACAACAAGACAGGGAACAGTTTCTCGTAGAGCAACTCAAAGTACAGGAACGGGTTCACATAGCACTTCGCTCTGTGACACTCCTCAAAGTTCATATAGAAGAATGAGTTCCACAATAGGTGGCACAACTGGAAGGAGTGATCCAACAACTTCAACAGTGCATCGCAGACCTGGAACTTCGCACTGTGCCTGAGACACCTCAAGAAATAAGAGACCTAAGAGAGGCCACTGCCCGAAGCGCAGTTGACTGACTAAAATATTTTTCCTTAGAATACAAGCAGTTGAGGTCCAGAAGCGCCCAAACATATGAAAGCCTCACAAAAAGTCCATAATTACAGACGTTAGATTCGCAACTCCAACATGCACAACAGTAGGTAGACACATTACACGCACAACTAAAGGCCTTGTCACCAGTTGAGAGAATGAAGAGGTTTCTAGAGAAATGCATGACCCATTAGCAAGTATGCACACTCCAAAGTAAAGTAATGGAAGTCTCTCAACGACTTCAACCAGTGAAAGAAAAGGCATGTCAACTATTCACTGAACTTGAAAGCCAAGGAGTAGAAATTGAACAGGTTGTGATTACAATAGAACAACACCTCGAAGGACCAGTCAATGATGCACTTATTCATGAGTTCACTGAGAAAGAAGCAGTAGCATTGCAACAAATCGAAGCAGCTCAAGCCAAGCTCGAGGCGTTCGAAGTGGAATTTCTCAGACCAGAGTGACTCGGGATGAGTCATAGGTGAGTGTTGGGGGCATGTTGGCCCTTGACCAAGTTTTGAGGAACACTTGGTCATAATTGACCATTTTTGGGACTTTGACATCCTGTCAAAGATGGAGTGCCAAACAAAGCAGAGATCATGGGATCTCAACCCACTTTTGGGCCCCTTTTTAGGTTTTCCGACAATGTAATGGGAAAGGGATGACGACCCGTGGGTTCACCCATGCTTAGGCCCACTTTTGTATGTATAAATAGATGTCTAGGTGAAGTAAGTAAGAGACGAAATCCTATCTATGTGTTGTAAGATAAGTGCTAGTAGTGCTCTGTACATGACCGTAGAAGGGCTACAGATCTAAGTGCAAGTTATTGTAGAGATTATAGAAGGCTTTGTGCTACGACACAAGGAAGAAGGATCTAGCGAGTTGCGCAGATGTTCTGTCCTATGCGCATAAGGGTTTTTGATGACTATGTGTTGTAACCAATTGAAGACATTAATAAAGAAGAAGAGTTGGTGGATGTATCCCCAGGGTGGGGGTGAACCACGTACATGTTGTGTTTCTCTTCTTTGTGCGATGCATCAATGTGTTTCTATGTGATTCATGTTAGATAGATATGATGTTGCTTTGTGCCTAATCATGTGAATGAATGTTATATCTAACCTATATGGATGTTCTTAGTACTTGAATCTGCTATATCTAATATGTTCTTGTTATGTTAAGTGTTATTAGATGATGGATCTGGTTTCATACTACGATACTCTGTAATTAGGGTACATTTGTGCTGTTACTAAGAACTGAATATTGATGAAGGTTAACTGCTAAGCACTCTGTTAAGCATTAGAATCACAGATCTGTGTCCCAGCTAAGGTTGCAGACATCTGATTTCTGCAACCACCCCTGCCTCTACCTCAGGTGAGACTTCATCTACTTCGCAGGTGTTGCCAAAAGGGCTGGTAGTTAGGGTTTTGTTGGTGCCCTGTCGTAGCGTTGAACCTTGGGTCTACCCCTATGCCAACATTAGGAATGAAGCACGATGTAGTCCATTTCGTCACCAAGTGCCTAGAGTTTCAACAAGTAAAAGTTGACCACCACCACCCGACAGGTCTCCTACAACCGCATGATGTCCCTATGTCCAAGTGGGAAGCCATTTCTATGGATTTTGTTGTGGGATTGTCGCTCACATCACATAGACACAATTCCATTCTTGTGATAGTTGATAAGTTAACCAAGAGTTCTCACTTTATTCCGGTTAGAGACACTTACGGTTTCATTGATGTGGCACGCATTTTTGTAAGTGAGGTCATCCATTTGGATGGGATACCCAAGAAGATCATTTCATATAGGGACTCCAAATTCACTTCTAGGTTTCAGACAAGTTTGCAGTCAACGTTGGGGACTCAGTTGAACTTAAGCACAACTTATCATCCTGAAACAGATGGGAAAACTGAGAGAGTAAATCAGGTTATGGAAGACATGCTTAGGTTGTATGTTATGGATAATCAAACCCATTGGGAGAAGTACCTACCTTTGGTAGAGTTCGCCTACAATAACAATTTTCATAGCTCCATTGGAATGCCACCCTACGAAGCTCTGTATGGAAGGCCATGCAGAACACCGTTGAGTTGGGAAAGGTTAGAAGACTGAGTGACAGTTGGGCCAAAATTGATTCAAGAGATGGAGGAATAGGTGATTTAGATTAGGCAAAGACTAAAGGAAGCACATGATAGATAGAAAATTTATGCTGATGCACATAGGAATGAACAAAGTTATAAAGTGGGAGATCAAGTTTTAATTCGTATCAGGCCTAATAAGAGTACCATTTGGTTCAGGAAGGGGACAAAGTTGTCACCTCGATTTATAGGACTATTCAAAATCCAAGAGAGAATTGGATATATTGCCTATCGTCTCATACTTCCACCCCACTTGCATAAAACGCATAATGTTTTTCATGTATTTTTTCTACGTCATTATGTCGCTGACGAATCTCATAAACTGAATTGGAAGGAATTGCAGGTATCAGATGCGGGAACGCTCATGGTAGAACCGTTACGCATATTGGACCGTAGATTCTGACAGCTCAAGAACCGTTTGGTAGACCAAGTTAAGGTCTAGTGGGACAAGTATAGCCCAGGATCTGCTACTTGGGAGGATGCTGATAGATTACAACGAGATCATCCCTCACTTTTTTGACCACCTCGAGAATATGTTTCTCGAAGGTTGGGTGTATGTAGTGCCACCTTTTGACTTAGAAAATTAGAATTACCTAAGGCCTAATCACCTTTATTTTCTATTCACTGTGAAATTGTTAATGATACACTTGAAATTTTAAGACGTATGAACCTATGTGAATGTCAATTCGATTGTTTAACGTTATTTGAATGATGATGGATATTATGCAATCTATTATGTGAATGACAATTCTATGAATGTTTAACATTATTTGAATGATGATGGATATGATGCAATCTATTATGTGAATGACAATTCTATGAATGTTTAACGGTATTTGAATGATGATGGATATGATGCAATCTATTATGTGAAGTTCAATTCTATGAATGGTTAACGTTAATTGAATTATGGGGATATTATGCGATCTATTTCTAACTTGAAAATTTTGAAATTTAAAGTTGTTGGTATGTGGATACCGAATTGAGATTATTGTTGAGTGCATTTACATGATGATAATGCATAGATATGTGTGAGTTTGTATTATAGACTAATCTGGAGGTCAATGGGCTATGAAATAGCCAAAGGATAATGATAATAAAAGTTGATGTCGTGAACACTGACCGAGAAACAATAGGGCATGAATCTTTGTATGTGAAATTATGTTGGTTAAAAGGCATTGCTATGATATATGGACCAGTGTAGGTTTTTCAAGTGGTGAGACTGACTAAAACTGAATATACGATGACAAAATTCCCAGCAATACAGTGCCACTGTATATTCCATGGTAGGGTGTGGACCCTAGTCCTATTAGGAGGGGTGGAGGCATTTCCCACCATGTATTATCTGAAACCTGGATTCATGGGAGGACGGTGTTAGCTCACGCTCCCCTAGACATGTGATGATGACTGTTAGTTGCCTGCTAGGGAAGCTTGGTCAAGAGAGTGACACTTCCGCTTACGGGTTATATTTTGAGTTAGGTCAATATAGTTGACGCTCCAAGATAGTCCAGTAGAGGAAGGAGAGGGATGAAAGACATAAGTAAGTTAGTGAGGAAGGATGAATAGAAATAGTTGAGAGTGTATGGGGATTTTTTCTTATAGTGGAATTTATTGTTTTCCCCTTTTGAAAAGAAAATATGTATATATGTATATTCATAATTACTTAACTGAACTACAATTGTCTAAATGAATGTTGTTGTGCTAAATTATTGTAATTGAGGGATTTTGCAAACATTTTAATTGGTTTACTATCTTTTATGAATTGAATGGTCTTATTGATTGGATTGGACGCACAGAAGAATTACTATAGGTGTGATAATTATTGTCATTAGTACATGCACGAGCCTTGTATGTGCTAGCTACACATGCATTTCTTGCACATGTACACTAGTATGTATAAGTTTTTTTTTTTT
>SNQJ01S0077093.1:0-36562 GCA_010110895.2 Picea sitchensis | reverse complement strand
GCATTTTTACAGTTTCAGCTTATTTCGTTATTTAATAGAAAACCAGTTTTATTGTATCTCTGTTATTTTCGTGTTAAGCACCTATTAATAATCTGTATTCATTTCGTTCTGCTCATAAAATCCGGATCAGCACATCTTGTGCTCATTGTGTGGATGGTGTGGTATTTGTTTTAGCTTTCTTTTATTTTCAACCTCAACTTATTTCAATATTTCATGCACTAAGTTAGTAATATTAAATCTAAATCTTAAGTAAAGCACTAGATAACAAAGAATCTAAATAAACTTGTAAGATATGTTATGACAAATTGTTTTAGTGAAATATCCACGGCAAGGCAATTTATAGATCATATTGGTATCGAACAATTGAGTACAGTAACAATCCAAAGGATGATTCTGAGGATAGATTTTCAAAGCTGGAAGCACATGTCACTGCCATCTCTCACAACATGACAATCCTCATGAAAACTTTAGAGAGCAAGCTTAGACCTTTTAAGGAGTATTCTGATATTTACATAACAACATATAAATTAAAATTTACACATTAAGAAAATCCCTCTTGTTACTTCATAGATCCAAGTTTAAAATAAACGCCAGTAGTGAATGTCGTTACCACAGCATTTGATTCATTATAGCATTTGATTCCTTAATAATGGGGTGAGGAATTTATCCTCACTCTAACAAGTGGTGGATGTTGTCACTATACCGTTGGATTCCTTAATAGTGGGCAACGAATTTATCCTCACTCGTTTTCTTAACGAGTGGTGGATGTCGTTACTTACGGTGGATGTCGTTACTTACAGTGGATTCCTTAATAGTGGGTGATGAATTTATCCTCTCACCCATCTATAAATTTGATTATTCAAATCGTCCAGATATATCAGTTCTCTACAAGGTATTTGAAAGCCAAACTCAGGCTATTTCTGATTCGTCGCTGAAGAGTGAAATAGGTATGGGGGTGCCAGTGTTTGTTATGCTTCCTCTGGATAGTGTAACGTCTGAGCATACTGTTCATAGAAGGAAGGCCATGGAAAAGAATCTCAAGGCCTTGAAGGATGCTGGTGTTGAGGGAGTTATGATGGATGTTTGGTGGGGACTTGTTGAAGGAGAGGCTCCGGGGCAGTATAATTGGTCTGGATACAGAGAGCTGCTGGAAATAGTGAAGAACCATGGATTGAAAGTCCAGGCTGTAATGTCCTTCCATAAGTGTGGAGGAAATGTTGGGGATCCTGTCATGTAAGTATGACTTTTCAAATTGGCAACGACACCCAATAGTTACAGAAAAAATCTGTGAAGAAACCAAATAGTTTTCGAAGGTGAAATATATGTTTTCCAGTTTGTTATTTTCAAGCTTGCCCGGCCATGAAATTGAGAGATCCTTCTTCTGTGCAACAATGGATTGGTCGAGAAGTGTATTGTCTCGTCACGGGGGACGTCTCTCTCATAAAAATTTCAATAATGTCTTGTCACGTAGGCTAAGCTACGATGCTATGATAGTTTTGGGAAGTGTGCATCTAGGAGATTGGGGTAGTCTTATGGAGGAACCTTGAATTGGTTTCCACACTGAACAATCCTACCTTCAAAGTGTATGTGTTTGTTATGTGTAAAATACTTTAAGGATAGCTTTTTCTTTTTTGGTAGTATAGTAAATATTGCTCTAACATACCCTGCCAAAAACAATTTGGCTCACGTTTTTTTAGCAACACCTAATTAATCATTAGGTTCTAATATCATGTTGTTAATTAGATAAGATAGGCATTGTTACCCATGATTTGTTTCCAACTAGTTGGTTATACCGTTGAGCTTCCTCTTTCATGATTGGCATCCTCACCAAACACCTTTATTGTGTTATCTCTAACACACTCCTTCAAGTTACACTTTGGTTTACCGTTGAGCTTTCTCTTTCATGATTGGCATCCTCACCAAACACCTTTATTGTTTTATCTCTAACACACTCCTTCAAGTTACACTTTGGTTTAGGTGTTCAATCCATCACCCATCAACCACTTGGCTATGGTATTGTATTGAAATTTGGATAGACTAGGAATTGCAATCCATATTGAGGTGTGGGTTTCTATATTTAACACACACCCTTCAAGCAACACTTTGGCTTGGGATTTTTAGCCATCACCAATCAACCACTTGGCTCTGATATTGTGTTGAAATTTGATAAGCTAGGCACTGTAGCCCAAGACCTACCCTTAGTTGATGAGTTTCGCTACCACTAGGCTGAAACCCCTTTTCATAAGTGTGCCCCTAGATGGTGAGTTTCCCTACTAGTAAGTTGAAATCCCTTACTAGTGCAATATCGAAACATGTGGATTGTTATCTCCAACACCCGTCCCTTAAGCAAAACTTTTCCTTAAGATGTGTAGCCACCGCAATCAACCTCAACACTTGGGTCTGATACAATGTTGAAAATCAAATAGATTAGGAATCGAACCCTGTACTTGCTCTTGCTCCTAACTAGATGTTCCTCTACCATTGGGTTGCATACCCCTTTCATGAATGACACCTTTATCAATTTGATATCAAGGTGTGGATTGTTATCTCTAATACCCCCTCAAGCCACTTAGACATTGTTAGTCAACGACCTAAACACCAATGTTATTACCGTGTTAAAAATTTGATAGGCGAGGGATCAAGCCTAGGACCTACCATTCACTGATGAATTGTTTTAACACTAAGCTATATGCCCTTTTCATCACATGCACCTTTATCGATTCAATATCAAGACACAGGTTGTTATCTCCAATGCACACACTTCACAATGCATTTTGGCTTAACCCTTCTTGGTATTGCCAATTCACCTCAACTCCCAACTCTGATATCATGTTGAAAATTGATTAGGTTACAGATCAAACCCAACACCCCCCTCTTGTTGGTGGGTTGTTGTACCATTGAGTTACATACCCTTACCAGTTCAATATAAAGGTGTAAATTGCTATCTCCAAAACCCCCCTTAAAGCCATGCTTTGGCTTAGGCTTCCTAGCTATTGCCAATCAAACTCAACCCTTGGCGCTAATACCATGTTGAAAATTCAACACACTAGGAACCAAATCCAAGACCTTCATCATGCCAATGGGCTACTCTACCATGGAGTTACATGCCCATTTTGAGGTATGCACCTTGTATGGGTTTGATATCTAAATGTGGATTTCTATCTCCAACAAGACATGGAGAGGGCTCATTTTATCTTGTATAATATAAAATGATGTCATCAATTATTCCTCAATTTACTATGTAACTTTTTTTGCAATTTTCCTTTAAGAACAATTGTGAAACAATGGAGGTTTATAGACATTAACATCCTTCCTATATATGCTTTGTTACATTTTTCCTTTCTAACATCTTATATATGCTTTGTTACATTTTTCCTTTTTAACATCCTTTCTATATATACTTTGTTACATTTTCCCTTCCTATATGTTCTTACATTTTTATTTTAAGGATAACATTTAGTTAGAGCTTAACATCTTTTCTATATATACTTTGTTACATTTTTCCTTCCTATATGTTCTTACATTTTTATTTTAAGGATAACATTTAGTTAAAGCTTGTCACCCATATTGCTCGTCTTATGGATGGACTTTTTCCTTTCCAGAGATGTTTTTCCTTTTTCTTTCAAAAGATGTTGTTGAGTCATAATGGGAAGAGTTCTGCTGAGAAATAGTAAATGAATGTTTATTTGCCCTAAAGCTGGAGGATCGAAATAGAAGTAGAGATATTAGTGTTCATTAGAATCCTCAACAAACAATATAATGCAGACAAGAACCATGAAGAAGAACCTTTGGTGGTGCCAAGTCATCTCACTAAACAAAAATGAAATAAAAAATGTTTTTGGGGGTTGTATATGTGCAGTATTCCTTTGCCAAAATGGGTGGTTGGAGAAATCGAACGTGATAATGATCTGGCCTACACCGACCAGTGGAAAAATCGAAACTATGAGTACATTTCATTAGGGTGTGATGATCGTGCTGTCTTGAAAAACAGAACTCCTGTTCAATGCTATGCTGATTACATGAAAAGCTTCAAGGAGAAATTCAATCACCTTATGGGTGAAACTATCGTGGTAAGGCTTACCGAAATTTAATTTTTGTATTTATGTAAGGAGTTTCAAAGTTATTATCATTTTCATGGATTTTGTAGGATTTTGATGCTTGTTAGATTTATTTTAACTTAATATTTATTATGTGTCTAGAGACATCAAATTTTTAGAGATGTAAATATTTCTATAAATTTTTTACTCTAAAAAAAAATTGTAATACCTCTTAAGACATGATAAATCGGGAGTTAAGATAGTTTTATGATATTTATTATTAAATATTGAGAAAGATAAAAAAAAACTGAAAATACAAATCTTAATATTTTCTAATTTTCCTTGACTTACAATAAATCTGATATTAAAATAAATCTATGATTATTATGACTATTGATTTATTTTTATTATTTCTTAAATACTATAAAATAAATAAATATTACCTCTATTTTTTTAACTTTTAGTTTTTTAAGAATTACAAAGTATTAAAAAAGAGATCTGACTCACTAAATTGTAGAGCACTTCACTTTTCTCCATGAAATGATAAGGATTGTACTTACACTGTGTTATCTGTATTTCTTAAAATTGTACATTTTCCTTTCATGGTCACAACGGTAATAGTTCTGTATGGTTAATGATGTAGGAAATTCAAGTAGGAATGGGTCCAGCAGGAGAGCTGAGGTATCCTTCTTATCCCCTGAGTAAATGGAAATTCCCTGGGATTGGAGAATTTCAGTGCTATGACAAGGTATGGATGGAAGTTGGAACTAGATCCTTTAATAACACTTCCAACCTCATGGATCCCGTCAAATTTATAGATCCTTTAATAATCATTATGTTCTGTATGTATCCTTGCAGTATATGCTGGCTAAGCTTAAAGCCACAGCTAAAGCTATTGGTAAGGAAGAATGGGGTTATCCTCCAACTAATGCAGGTGATTACAACAATCGTCCAGAGGAGACAGGGTTCTTCTGCAGTGAAGGTGATTGGGACTCACCTTATGGTAAGTTTTTTTTGCAGTGGTATTCTGGCATGCTTCTTTATCACGGGGAAAGGATCCTAAAAGAGGCCAAATCAATCTTTCGCAACACCCCTGTCAGACTCTCTGGTAAAGTGGCAGGTATTCATTGGCATTATTTAACTAGATCTCATGCACCTGAGCTTACTGCTGGGTATTACAATACTAGAGACAGAGATGGAACCAGATCTCATGCACCTGAGCTTACTGTAGGATCTTACAATACTAGTGAGAGAGATGGTTATCTTCCCATAGCACAATTGTTTGGAAGACATGGGGTAGTTTTTAATTTTACTTGTATTGAGATGAAAGATGAAGAGCAACCCAAGGATGCAGAATGTTCTCCAGAGATGTTGGTATATCAAGTTATCCTAGCAACAACCCGAAAAGCCAGGACTCCTCTGGCTGGGGAGAATGCTCTTCCTAGATTTGATGAAGCTGCATACACACAGATTCTTAAGAATTCCAGTCAAATGTGTGCTTTTACATATTTGAGAATGTGTGAGGAGTTGTTCCAACCTGAGAATTGGAGAAGGTTTGAGTCTTTTGTGAGAAGAATGTCCGCACAGA
The DNA here is from genome assembly GCA_010110895.2 of Picea sitchensis. Classification (NCBI taxonomy): domain Eukaryota; kingdom Viridiplantae; phylum Streptophyta; class Pinopsida; order Pinales; family Pinaceae; genus Picea; species Picea sitchensis. The sequence continues at coordinate 30,937 of SNQJ01S0077093.1, read as the reverse complement.
ATCCAGTGACATAATTAGGTCAAAAGTATGGAATCCAACTAAGGGCTCCATTGCAAAGACGGGTTAACCAGTGGCTTTGTACTGCACTCTGCAGTTTTTAAAGTTTTTTTAGTCTAAAATTTATAAACTCAGTTTGAATTTTGATGTTTTCAAAGTTGCTTGCCTGATTTAAGGATCTATTTTAAATCTATTCTACCAATGGCATTCTACTATATGTTGTTTGATGTCCTCATGGAGGCAATTGCTTGTCGAGTTGGCTTCCTGTCCATTGAACTGATAATGAATTTCCTTAGAAGTTAACACGTTTTAGATATTGTTGTAAGCTTGTCATTCTCATAGAAGCTTTCTAAAATGTTATTGCCAAAATTCACCAAGATATAATGAAAAACCCTATAAAATGTTCCCAGTGAATGTCTTCTTTTAAAATGTTCCCCATTGACTGTCTTCTTTTAATTGAAAGATAAACATTTCATGTTCTAGATCATTTGGGATATTTTGAACCTATGAACCTAGTAACTTAAAAAATCAATTAGATCATTAAAATACAAATAAATTAAATTACTGGAGCACACAATGGGAATCACCTCCAGCTTTTCCAGTGCTTATGCACCTACTTGGGCTAGAATGCCCCTAACCATTTCAATCTAAATTATGCATATTAAGCTACACATGTAAGCATAACCACTTGGGAAAATCTTTTGTATCTGGCACAACACAACTTGCCAAGCAATTATGAGAGCACCATATTCACTATAATAAGCATTTGATAGTTGAAACTGAACATGGTGTTACCACCATGAGACTCTTATGGATTTAATAATATGCAAGTTAATTCATCACATATAGTTATGCATAAACATTATAACCAATATCTCTACTAGGATTAAATACACATCATTACATAGAATTTAGAAGATGAATTTGAAACCCCAAAATTCACAGGCAATTGATGTGAACCAAAGTAGAAACATGCTCTAAGTTTGGATTAAGCAGAAGTCCAAATGTGGGGCACTAGATACACCAACCATGAAGGAAACTTTATCCCAAAGTTATAGTCAAGTAAACAAAAAGGTAATCTTGATGCATAATGTCTATATCTTCTTAGGTGACAGATCTTGGGGTACATCAGTAGACATAACTAGCATGTTACATCTCAAGACTAAACACAGATGATATCATGCATCCTTGGTAGGTTGAGGGGTACTACATGTGAATAACCCATTGGTTTGATCCTCACCTTGTTCTTAACTCAATTGTGTACAACTCAATCTACTATACAACGATGCATATGGCATTGTGCCCATCAACCTTTGATATCCCGTATCACATGAAAGCTCTACTTTAGGCAGAAAATTCTTTTGAAATATCTCACCCATCCTTAATGCACATACACAATGTGCATTTCATTACATTATTCACTTTCTCTACCTTCCCACTAATGTCAGGGTGACTAGTGGTAGTGAAGTTCAAATTTTTACCCAAATGTACTTGGAAGGTAGTTCAAAATCGTAAAATGAACATTGAATGTCTAACCAATCTCATCTCCTAGTATTTTTGTGCATACACATCACTTTGCTAACAATGCCTCTTGCTATGTTAGGAGCTTCATACATTATTCTATTGGGGATGAAATGCACGCTTCTAGTTAATTTATCAACCATGACCATAATTGAATCATGTTGTCTCTTGATTAGAGGTAATTTTTCACAGACTTGTAGGTCTTGCCCAAAAAATTTCACTTTCACACACTGGGTCATGCAACACTACCTTGCCTCAGTCACTGAGACTTGACCAACTTGCAACTACTACAACTAGACTACACCTTTTCACTTAAGGTCTTTCTCATAACTACATCTTAAGCTACAACTTGTTAAATTTTCAACTAAGTTCAACAGAACCAAGTTCTCTCGCAATAAGAACAAGTTTAACTATGGCCTTAAAGCATCCCAACAATACTTTAACACTTAACCAATATTCATCAATACAAGGAACAATAACATTCATCCAAGTGAAGAGACCACAACACAAAAGTATGGAAGCACCCAAGGTGGACACCTTAACTTATTAATATGAAGAATGTTACAACAATACAAGGAGGGAGTTTGACCAATCCCTATAACTCATTTTATAGATATACAAATGTGCCAAGGCATGAATTCCTATTGCCACAACACCTACACAATATTGTTCGGTTGTTATATTATTTGCAGTGAAAGTCTAGTCGAGGTGAATTGACTGACGGTCAAAGGTCGAGGTGGATCAACAACAATCAAGGTCGAGGTGGATCGACAACAAGTCGAAGGTCGAGGGAGTTGACTGGGTAAAGTCGAAGTCGAAGATATCGACGGCAAGTCAATCGACAAGAGGTCGAAGTGTGGGCATGAGACAACTGGCTTGAGACCAAATGAAGGACCGACCGGTAGTGGAGTGGTAACCCGACTTGGAGTCGACTGTAACAGAATCCCGAGATTTGCTGGATTTGTAGCCAATGATATGCATGGATCTGTAACCATTTTTGGGTGCCAATATTTAGGGGTTTTCCTATTGTAAATCCTATAAAGAGGTGTGTTGTAACATTGCAAAGGGTAATCGTAGAATGCATGTATGCATGTTAATGCATGTGTAATCATAGGTTGTTGGTCATGCATATGTAAGCCATATTGGCTACAGGGTTGTTCTTGCGCAGAAAAGAGGGTATGATGTCGATTGTGTCTTAGGTGTGGACCAAGGTTAGACATGTAACCTTTTATTTTGATTGAATAAGACAACAAGAGAGCATAATGCTCAAAGGAATGTTGGTTTTCCCAGTTAAGGGTTTACAGGGTAAGATCTCGGTGTACTGTGTGATTGCTTGTGTCATTTGCATTCTTGAATTAAATTCTTCTTCTCTTCTGCTAGGATTAGTGTGGAAGTGTCTTTCATTTCCTTACAAATATAACTACCAAAGCATCCATGGATTTGCCTCTTGTAGCTCCCTTTCCTCACATGCTACAGTCTTAGTCTAATTGTAACATTATTGTTTTAAATCCCCGATTTAGTGATGTATAATGTAAATATGATATATGGTTGTCGGCCAAGTGATGTAATATGCAAGCATTGTACATCGAAAATAACAAAAATAAATGTAACATCGGTTGTAGATGGTGTTGGGTCGAATCAAGCTTGTGTGCATCCTTCTTGGCGTTGGGGGGTTAATACCAAGGGTTCATCTAGAGTTGACCAACAAAAACATCAAAGCATCAACATATCAATCTTTATCCAAGGCTAAATAAGGTCTCAGCTGAGACACTATGAGGATCACAGAGACCATATGGTTTTGTGTTGGGGACAAAGGACTGAACACACTGAGGTCCACCTGGGTTGGCATTCATACAATCCATTAAAGGAAACTAACTACTATCAATATGCAAAAAAAAATACACACACATATCCAATTAACACATGAGTAATACATGATAGGAACATAACCACTGCAGCTTTATTATCATCCTTTCATTAAATACCCATAGATATTAAGCAAATCCTTCCTTGACAACAACAAATTCTTACTTTTCCTTAGATAATTTCCCATATTACATTACAATGCACCATGCGTATCCTTTCAGACCCTACATATATGATAGAATCAAAATTACAACCAGAAATGTTACAAACCATATGCTCAGAGTGAGCTCAAGGACTTTTACAAACAACATTAGACCAACATCAAACTAACAACAACCCTTCACTCTTGGAGTTTCTTCCTTTTGTATCCTTATCTACTCTAGCGCTCAGTCACTTTTAGTTCTGCTTCACTCACTCTGCTGACTGCTAGTCCCACATGCTTATGTCACCCACATGCATTCCACATCGCCTCTATGGAATCGTAGCAATATCAACTACCTTTCCAGCTCATCTTCTTTTTGTCCCACGATCCCTCATGTTGCTTGTAGTAATCATTTGGGGATATTTTTCGAAGATCATTTTCTTGATTCTGATGTGCATGCGACATCTTCTGGATTCTCGTATCACATCACAAAACTCGGATCGGTGTGCATTAGTAGAACTTGACTTGGCACGCATTAACAAAACTTGATTTGACACGTGCTTCTTGTCAATCCTTGCACATTTGTTTGAGTGTGCAAAACATTGGAATGAGTGTGCACAACTTCATTTATGCATGCGCACAATATTTACCCAAAAACTCAAGTGCCAACAAGTGCCCACCATTATTACCTGGTTCATCCTCAAGCCAACTTCCTTAAGGAATAACTGATGTGACAGATGGGACTGTGTTCCTGAGTTCCTGCTTGAACTGGTGCTCGGGCTCATTGAGGTAGCCTTGAAGGTCCTAGGTGAGCTGAACAACTGCATTAGCATTGGTTGTTGTGACCTGAGGAATTGTCAAGTCCATCATGTTCATCTTCTCAATCAAGGGGTCGACAACAACCTACATGTCTATGAGCTGGGTGTAAAGGATCAAGGCCTTATTGGCTACAAAAGTGATGAGATATGATATACTCTTCTGCTCAGCTTGGATTGCAGTGATCTCTTTTGTCTCCGATGCAATAATTGTCATCACAGTTGCACACTCTCTTGGGGGTAAAGAATCTAGGTTACTCTTTTTTTGTGCAACCTCAACCTCAGTTGCGTGAACTCTATCCTCAATCGTAGATACCTCGGGTGGATTTTGTAGAAGTTAAGCCTCTACTGTATGTGTAACCACTAGATGTTGAGCCTTTACATAAGTGGTCGGTGCAGAGTTTTGAAGTCATTGGTGAGAATGTGGGTGCATAATAGCATGTAGTTACCTTTGAACCTTAGGCGTCACTAGCTAAAAATCAAATTTCACCACGAAGTACACGTTTTAGATATTGTTGTAAGCTTTTCATTCTCATAGAAGCTTTCTAAAATGTTATCGCCAAAATTCATCAAGATATAATGAAAAACCCTATAAAATGTTCCCCACTAAATGTCTTCTTTTAAAATGTTCCTCGTTGAATGTCTTCTCTTAATTTAAAGATAAACATTTAATGTTCTGAATTGCTTGGGATATTTTGAACCTATGAACCTGGTAACTCAAAGAAATAACTCAATCATTAAAATACAAATTAATTAAATTACTTAGATGTCCATCTAAGTCGAACACACAGTGGAAATCACCTCCACCTTTTCTAGTGCTTTTCCACCTACTTGGGATAGAATGCCCCTAACCATTTACATCTAAATTATGCATATTAAGCTACACCGGTAAGCATAACCACTTGGGAAAAAACTTTGTATCTTTCACAACACAACTTTCCAAGCAATTATGAGAGCACCTTATTCACTATAATAAGCATTTGATAGCCTACTTGTTATCAAAATTGAACATGGTGTTACCACCATGAGACCCTTATGGAGTTAATAATTTTCAAGTTAATTCATCACATATAGTTGTGCATGAACATCATAACCAATATCCGTACTAGGATTAAATACACATCATTACATAGAATTTAACAGATGAAATTTGAAACCCCAAAATTCATAGGCAATTGATGTAAACCAAAGTAAAAACATGCTCCATGTTTGGATTAAGAAAAATTCCAAATGTGGGGCACTAGATACACCAACCCTAAAGCAAAATTCATCCCAAATTTATAGTCAAGTAAAAAAAAAGGTAATCTTGATGCATAGTGACTATATCTTCTTAGGTGATAGATCTCGGGGTACATCAATAGACATAACTAGCATGTTACATATCAAGACTAAATACAGATGACATCATGCATCATTGGTCGGTCTAGGAGTACTACATGCCAATAACCCACTGGCCTGATCCTCACCTTATTCTTAACTCAATTATGTACAACTCAATCTACTATACAACGATGCATATGCCATTGTGCCCATCAACCTTTGATATCCCTTATCACATGAAAACTCTACTTTAGGTAGGATATTATTTTGAAATATCTCACCCATCCTTAACACACATACATAATGTACATTTCATTATATGATTCAATTTCTCTTCCTTCTCACTAGTGTCGAGGTGACTAGTGGTAGTGAAGTTCAAATTTTTACCAAAATGTACTTGGAAGGTAGTTCAAAATTGTAAAGTGGACATTGAATCTCTAACCAATCTCATATCCTAGTATTTTCATGCATACACATGACTTTGATGACAAGGCCTCTTGCTATGTTAGGAGCTTCATACAATATTCTATTAGGGATTAAATGCACGCTTCTAGTTAATTTATCTACCATGACCATAATTGAGTCATGTTGTCTCTTGATTAGAGGAAATTTGTCACGAACTTGTAGGTCTCAGCCAAAAATTTCACTTTCGCACATTGGGTCATGTGGCACTACCTTGCCTCAGTCACAAGGACTTGACCAACTTGCGGCTAGTACAAATGGACTATGCCTTTTCACTTAAGGTCTTTCTCATAACTACTTCTTAAGCTACAACTTTTAGATTTGCAACCAAGTTCAATAGACCCAAGTTCTCTAACAACAAGAACACATCCAACTATGGCCTTAAAGCATCCCAACAATACTTAAGACTTAACCAATATTCATCATGAATACAAGGAACAATAACATTCATCCAAGTTAAGAGACCACAACACAAAAGTATGGCAACAACTAAGGTGGATACCTTAACTTATTAATATGAATAATGTTACAACAATAAAAGGAGGGAGTTTGACCACTACCTGCAACTCATTTTTTAGATCTACAAATATTCCAAGGCATAACTTCCTATTTCCACAACACCTACACAATCTAAGTGCCAAAGCATCCATGGGTTTTCTTATTGTATCTCCCTTTCCTCACATGCAACAATTTCAATCTAGTTGTAACATTCCTATTTTAAATCCTCGATTTAGCGATATATAATGTAAATACAATATATGGTTGTCGGCCAAGTGATGTAATATACAAACATTGTATATCTAAAATAATAAAAATAAATATAACATCAGGTACAACTGGACACTGACGAAGTAATGGGGGGATACATTTCCACAAGAGAAGGGGGGTCCAAGGGGGGAAATTATTCATGGGTATTAATCCCAACCCGCTTTCTTAAATTATTGTCTTCTATGAACCATATAGTTTCCCTTTGAGTGTATCAAAGCCCCAATCATTTAATACATGTAAGAGGCTTTGTGTGAAAAGTCGCTTCACATAGTTATTGAGAGCATGCGGTTGAGTACAATCAACATTAGGGTGGGCATTGTGAGGAGGTTTTACAACCAACTTTTGGGACAACAAGAGAGATTTGAATTTTGGATCTTGAAGGCATCCATAAAGGGGTTTTGTTAGCAACTTGTTGGAGTTGTAGTTGCATGAAGAAGCAAGTTGTTAGGCCTCTAGAGTGAGATTTTTGTGTAAGAAATTACCCTAGAGTAGTCACTTTGTTGTTGTGAGGTTTCATGTGGCAGCTAGCATTCCTGGAGTCCCCAACAAGAGAGATTCCTATCCAACCTATCTTGGAGCCCTAGAGGGAAGTGGGAAGGCTTTAGGGACTGCATGTAGAGAAGGGGGATCCCATTCCTTGGGTTGTGTAGGTTGAGGGGAAGGGAGCTAGTGGATTGGGATAGTTGTAGGAAAAATTAGCTTGTTGTGGGTTATATTGGGCTATGAGAGACACCCTTTCTTGTGGATTCCTAGCCACAACTCAGGGGTGACTTGCTGCAGAGATTTGGAGCAGCATGGCTATGGTTGGGTGGAACTTTTGTCCTTTGTAGTTGGTTGCACATTTTCTTTTAAAATATAAGTGTTTAATATCTATTGATTGTTTTAAATATGGGTTTTAATTGTTGTGTGTTTTACTCTGTTTTTTTAGCATTTGTATGTTGTTGTGTGAATGTTAATTTCACTGCATTCATGTTTTTAAAATGTTGTTAGATGCATTTTAAATCCTTGATGCATTGCATTTAATTTAATGGTATCAGAAAAAAAATTATGGGGTTAGTAGTGGGGGAATTACAGAGTGGTATCATAGCTGAGGATTACAACATTGGGCCTACAAGGGCCTACTACAGAACCACAGTTTGTTACCTATGTGGTTTTGGGGTGAAATCAAGTTCACCTAGAAAAACATGTGAGATTGAAATCCCCATTTCTTTTCATTTTGGGTACTCAGATTTATTGGGTTTTTGTTGGCACGGGGGCAGACCCAGGGTTCAGCTCCAAGAACGCACCAACAAGCCCTAACTACTGGCCCTTTCGGCTACACCTGCAAAGAAGATGCAGTCTCACCTGAAGCAACTATGGGGGGGTTGCAGGACAAAGATGTCTACAACCAAGGGAACTATCAAGTGGATCCAACACTAGAACAATACAACATGCATATATCACTTGTCAACTTAGATCTATTCCACACATCTATCAGATCTACCATAGAAATGAAATAATATTATATCAAGGCAACATAACATAACATCAATCACACATACAAGACAAGATATGCGTGGTTCACCCTCTCTCTAGGGCTACGTCCACAGAACTGTGCTTTATAATGTATTAATATGAAGCATACAGTTCTTGTATGTGCTCTTAGCTAGCATATCTTCTTTTGTATTCCCTCTATCTCTCCCCTGCCTATGTACCCAGCTGTAGGGTTGATCTTCACACCTAGTTGAAGATCTTACAATACAGAAGGCTCTCACACTCAGTGCTTCTCTCTCACCCAGTGTTACTCACTTGATCACACAACAATAATCACAACGCCGACGATAGTAACAACAATGACAACTAGATCAAACCTCCTTCCCTCATGTAGGTTCTTATTTATACATTACAATCACTCACTGACATCCTTAGGCTGAAACCTAGGTGTCAAAACCCTAGATACCAAAACCCTAGGTGTCTAAAACCCTAGGTCAACTTGACCCACGTTTTCAAGGCTTTGCCAGCCTGTCTTTCCTTCCTTCTCGCGCGGTGCTCCAAAGCATCCAATGGTGGATTTTTCCGCTTGCTAAGTTGTCCACGATCCTTCTTCTTTGTTGATCTTCCATCCTCGATCTCCTCATCCAACGACTTGCTTCCTTTTACTTCGCTCTGTATTTTCTGCTCTTTGCTCACTTCGACCCAGTAACAATCACTGTGTCTTCTGCGCAGTTCATAGTTTGCCTTTTCTTCCTTGAGATTCACTTATTTCCATAACCAAGGGCCAACAAGCCCCCAACACTCACCTGTGACTCATCCTGAGGCACTTCAGATCTGATTCTTTTGTTTTACTTCGACTTCAGGCTGCATAGTGCATCCTTTTCTTTCTGCTCTATGCCTCCTCTCCTTCCTTGTGCGGACTGTCTTTGTTGTGTCTGGTACCCAGTTTCAACTACACCTGGTACCTAGACCCTTTTCCTTATGCTTTTACTTAGAGTTGTGGGGCAGCGGGTTGTCATAATACAATTTCAACCGACTCCCATTCACTAATCCTTCCTTCCATTCTCCCTTCAAAGTCTTCAACTATGCAGCTCCTCCTTCTGTAACATGGGCGATCTCATATGGCCCGAGCCAATGCATTATGAACTTCCCAAGATGTTTTATGAACTTACTGTCATATACCAATACTAGATCACCTTGTTCAAATGCCTTCTTCTTTATGTGCCTGTCATGATAGGCCTTTTCTCTTTCCTTTTGCTCCTGTTGATGGAATCCTGCAATAAATCTGTCTTCTTCAAGTTCGATCAACTGTGCAAGCCTTTCTCGAACAACGCCTGTGTCGTCCATATCTATAAAGGCAACAATTCTTAGGCTTGGTACCAAATATTCCATTGGTACAACGACTTCGAGACCATATACCAACTTAAAAGGAGTCTACATTGTTAGCTTCTTGCAAGTGGTTCTATAGGCACATAGTACTGATGGTACTCTTAAATCTCAGTCATCCCTATTCACATTGCAAATCTTCGTTAGTGTTGTCTCCAAGATCTTGTTAAATGCTTCTATTGCTCCATTTTCTTGTGGATGGTAAGGCGTGCTCTTCTGATGGTGGACTACAAATTCCTCAGTCAAGCCTTCAACAGTCTTATTTATGAAATGTGTGCCTTGATCACTCATAAGGATCTTTGGGCATCCAAACTTGGTTATGATGTCATCAAATATGAAGCACGTAGCTATAGTTGCACTACAGTCTTTAACTTCTCTTGCTTCATCCCATCTGGTCAAGTACTTTGTTGTTGTAATTATGTACCTTGCTCCAGTGCACTTTCCTGGTGGGTTTATAGGTCCCACGAAGTCAATGGCCCATTTCTCAAATTCTTGAAAGGGTTAGTTGTGGTGCTAGTGGCATTTCGTCTCTTCTGGACGGTTTCCCAATTCTTTGGCATACATCGCATGCTCTGTAATAGTCTTTAGAATCTCTATGTAAGGTAGGCCACCAAAGGCCATCTCTAAGCACCTTTTGCATAGTTGCTTTCCCTGCGTAATGTCCTCCTGTGATTCCTTCATGAGCTTCTGTGAGGATCAATGGTCACTCTGCATCCATAACACATCTTCTCAATATCTCATTAGGTCCCATCTTGTATAGTTGTCCAGCTATAAGTGAAAAGTCAGCAACATGCACTACTAGTTGTTTCTTCTAAGGAATTGTATACTCACTAGGTGCCATTCTCGTTGACAGGAAATGGACTATCTCTGTGAAGTGGTCATCAATATTTCTAATGGCCAACAACTATGCATCAAACGACGCATCCTCCAAACTAGTCGACTCTTCGCCATGTTCCAACCTTGACAAGTGGTCAGGACCTTTATTCATTCTTACTGGCTTTACTATGATCGCAAAGTCATATTCCTGAAATAGCAGAAGCCATCTGCATATTCTCCCCCCCAACACTGGCTTGTTGACTAGGTACTTCAGTGCGGAGTGATCAGTAAACATTTTAAAGTGTCCTCCCAACAAGTAGTGGTGAAATTTCTGCAGCGCATACACCATGGCTAACCCCTCTCGCTCGAAAGTGGTGTAATTGATCTTAGCAGTTGATAGCTTCCTGCTGGCAAAGGATAACGGATGGTCAATATATCCTTCCTCAGGTTGTGCTAACACTACTCCTAAAGCAATAGAAGATGCATCGACATGCACATGAAACTCCTTGCTCCAATCTGGGAAGACCAGAATAGTCACAGTAACCATTTTCTGGTTCAGTGTGTCGAAGCTCTGCTAGCACTCTTTTGTCCAACTAAACTAACAGTCTTTCTTCAAAATCTTTTCCATGGGTGTTGTAATTTGGGCATATCCTTTAATGAACTTCATGTAGTATCCAGTATGTTCCAGCGCAGTGCGCAGTTGTTTGATGGAAGTAGGAGGGGGTAGATCAACTATAATGGCAATTTTAGATGGATCGACTAGCAATCCCTGCTTGCATACAATATGACCTAACAACACTCCAAATGGCGAGAAGAAGATGCATTTATTTAGATTCAAGGAAATTTGACACTACCTACATTTGTCCAACATTATCCTTAGACATTCAATATGGTTCTTCAATAAACTAAAAACAGTCCAATCATCAAAATATGCTTCTAGAAATTTATGCAGAAACTCCTTGAATGGTTCGACCACCACCCTAGAAAAGATGGCTAGGGCATTCTTCAATCCAAATGGCATCACTGTATACTGATAGGATCCCCATTCTGTTGCAAATGTGGTCTTGTGGTGGTATTCCTTGGCAATCCGGATTTGATGGTATCCCGAGAATCCATCTGTAAAAGAGTATACCTCCTAGCCTCCCACATTATCTAACACTTCATCGGTGAATGGTGTAGGGAAGGGGTCATGCAAACAGGAATCATTCAACTTCCTAAGATCTATACAGATTATGATCTCTCCTGTCTTCTTCTCTTGCACCACCATAGGGATAATCCATTTTGATTCTTTGACAGGTTCTATAATCCCATCTTCCATCATTTTGTCGAGCTCAATATTCACTTTCTCCTTATATTTAGGGTTCAATATGTAGGGTCTCTGTTTGACTAGTCTTGCATCTAGTTTCAAAGGGATCCTCATCTCTCCCATGGGCCCTTTAATTCCCTTCATATCAGTGAACTTGGTTGGAAACAAGTCCTAATATTCATGCAGTAATTCTGTAATCTTGTCAGTAGTGGTAGCGTCCTAATAATCTCCAACATTTGCAAGCTTTGGTGTCTTATATGTTCCAATATTGACTTTCCTAATCTTGATTGGATTTTCAATGAATGGTATCTCAAGTCCTGGTCCTTCCACATCTCTTTGGCCTTTCGTTTTTTCAATGTTCACCTTTCTTGGATCGTCGTCTTCATCAGCATTGATGTTGTAACAGCCTTGCAGTTTCTTGAGAGGTGCAGTCCATTTTTCCTCTTCTTGCTCCAAAGGGAGGTTAGATGCCTCCTTGAATACTTTCTATCTTACAATCTGCAATGCTTGATCTACTGAAGGATATTGACTTTCAAATAAGAAGGTGGTTACAAAATTCTAAGTCATACCTTCCCAATCTCTAGTGATGAGGCACAGCTATGCTTGAAGGTACCAGTTGATAGGTGTTTTGTCCAGCGTGTTAATGAATTTGTGCACCCACTGTTCTTAAGGAATGTTGCTCCAGGATTCTTCACAACTTTGCACATGGTCTTTTGGGAAGCTTTGACCTGTGTACCGAACTTCGCAACCTTCTACTTGTGTTGAGAACTGCGTTGTCATCGGGGTACGACATTGTACCCATTCTGTAATGTTGTTTTTGTGTGTCTCCCACCATCTTACTGGGGTTGCTTTTAGAGCCTCATCCATTACCAACAATATTTGTTGCATTGGTACACTTTCTTCAAATTCCATCAAGAAGGTTTCTAAAGGATTCATACCATCAAAGGTGGTTAAGTTACTTACTGTTGTGCCTATCTGGCGAACTTCTCTGGTTAATCTAGCACATCTTCTTGTAGATACTTCATACATTTTATTCTGCCAGTTCTCCAGTGCTTCCTCTGAGTCTGATGAACATGCGTTGTCACTTCGCTAGCTTAGGTTTCCATCGGTCATAGGATTGATTTAATCCTGATGTCTAGTTGTTAGTTTATATATGTTTTTCAATTCATATGTGCGGTCTTCTTCTCTGATGGGCTCTGTGTATCACTAACCTTCATTTGGATCTAAGGGTGAAATGACCCTAAGGATATCTCTTTCAAAAGTTATACGTATTTTCTTTAAATCAACCACAGTGGAATTATTGAAAGACCAATCAATTCCTAACAACACAGGGTAAGGAAAACTATCATCAACTATCTCATTTACCTCAAAATCTGCAAACGTTCTTACTCCGTCGATGTCCACAGGGACATGTTTCAGTCATCCAAAGGGGCTGACAGCTTGCTGATTAGCCATCATGAGCCTGATAGGGGAATAGATCAACTTCGGTTTTCCCATTAGTGCCCAGGTTTTCTTCATCATGACATTGACCTCCGACCATAAGTCGAGGACCACGTAGTCTATATCATATTCTCCTATTTGAGCATTCAAGTGTAATTCCTTATTTGTCCTTCTCTTTTTAGCGATTTGGTGTACTGCCACATTCAGTAAGGGGTCTATCATTCCTAGCTCATAATGTTTGATTAAATTTTGTAGTTCTTGTACAACGCTCTCATCTTGAATCAACTTAATGCAAGTATATAAAAATTCCATGAGCTTGCTTACCTCTTTTCCTTCTCTTAGCGAAGCAGACTGATCAAATGTCTGAGGCATTCCATATTCTCTTACTTATGGCCATGTCTTTGATGAAGATCCTTGATCTGATTTGAACTCTTTTCTTGCCTCCTCAAATATATGTCTTTCTTTCTTTTCATCAAAAGTTTGGGTCTTCTCTGCAGCTTTCCTGATTCCTGAGTCTTTTGTAGCCTTTCCTTGGGTCAGTCTTTCTTCTCTTGTAACAATGCCTCCTCTAGTGATAACAACGACTCTGGGGTCTTCTCCGCGAGGTTCGGCATATATCAATTGCACTTGTGGGTTCTGCTGAGGTCATCGTCTTTCCCGAAGCTTAGCCAGCAATGCTGGACATTCTTCAATAACGTGTTCAAAAGACTTGCAATAGTTGCAAGTAGTGCAAGGGTTCTGACAGTCCCTTGCAAGGTATCCTGGTTGTGCACAGTTATAACAGATTATCTATCCTCGGCCTCGACCCATACCTCCTCCTCCTCCTCCTCCTATGAATCCTCCTTGAGGATTGAAGTTTCCTCTCCCAGGGGAGTTATACTGTGTAATGTTTCCTTCTTGTTGTACTTCGCCTTGAATTTTGTATATGTCTCTTGAACTTTCATGCATGAGGTCATAATCCCTACAATCTCTATCATCATGCCCCACAAACTTACAGAACGTGCAATACAAATGTGTGGGTGTCTGAACATATTTTTGCATGTAATAGCACTCATCAGGGCGATGTCTATTCTTGCATACCTCGCACCAGGGTAAGGTGACTTGCTTCAAGGGGCTCGGAGCTCCAGAGGCCAAGTATTCATGAAATAGGGGACATTGTTCCTTTTCATGGCCTTCTGACCTGCATCTGACACACCAGATGTCTTCTCTTTTATCTTTTCCCTTGTCTTTTTTCATATCTTCGACCTGCAGAGACAAACTAGTTAGTTGGTTCAAGATCTGACTCATACATGAGCTGGATTCTCCCATAGGGATTGATTCTAGTTTCATGGTGATCTCCAGCGCCTTAGCCTGCGAAGCAATCTTCTGTTACATCAGAGGAACTTTGATGTGTGGTAAAAGGACAACAATGAACCATTCTTTATTATGCTCATCTGGGATCTGAAAAGTCAATCGGCATGTCAAGGTCTTGAATCTCTGATCGAATTCCCAAATGGGTTTGGCTACCTTCTTCTTGATCTCTTTCAGCTCTATAATCCATTATGATTCTGATTTGGGTTTCTTGAATTCTGCAATCAATGCATTCTTGACCTGATTCAGCGGCTTCGGTTGTAAAAGTCTTTGGACAAGCTTCATGTACCAGCTCATTGTGTGATCCCTTAGGGTAGTACTAAAGTGAGTTCTTTTAACAGCTTCATCGGTGACATTATTAATATTCCATATGGCTTCACATAGGAACCAGTGTTGATTAGGATCTTCATACCCATCTCCCCTAAAGATAGGGAGCCTCATCTCATCTACCATAGATCTTCCTAGGTTTCCTAGGTTTCTTGTCTGAGTATATGTTGAACTGCTAGTAATAGTACTCTAAGGACTCCGGTGACTCTGACTATTTTGATTTCTTAGTGCTTCTGAAACAACAGGAGGGATAATAGTACTTACTTCAACAGTCTGTGCAGTTCCTGAAGTTTTTGGCTCGTCCTTGTGAGGTTCTTCAACTTTTCCTTCCTTTGCCCTAGCGGGTTCTGAATGCTCTTCGTCTGTCAGATCTGCCTCTTCTCCACTATAGAAACCTTCATCCTCGTAATTCTGCTTGAATAATTTCACAAGATGAACTTCTCTGAACGCTCTTCCACTGCGTGTATGTCCAACTTTTGTGTCGATGTTGCTGTCCAAATTTTTGAACATTAGCTTTTCCAGATCTGACCAATCTATTGTATCTTCAAGATATTCTTCTCATGCAATAGCATCTTGATTCTCAACTTCAGAAAATGTAAAAATTTTCCTTTGGGTCCCTTGAAGAAATATCTCTCGGCTTGGCTATATGACTCTACTCTATCAACAACAAACTCGGTGATTTACCCTCCAATGGTGCTATCAAACCAGTGATCTACTGCTCTTGATACGGCGTTATCAACTATCTTGACCTTCTTGATCAGTGCCGACGTCCAAACCACATGAGAACTAGATGTGATCTCAAACTGGGTATCTGCTAACCTATCTAACCACTCGTATAGCTCCTGATGAATTCCTCCAAAGAAAATTTCATGTATATCACTAAAGATATATTTCTCCAACCAATCCTCTGTACTAAGATTGGGGTTCTTGTTCTGGGCTTCAGTGAAGTCCTTTTCTTGATCTTCTATCCACTTCTGAATCTATGTCTTTGATGGGAACCACCTTGACATTCCCTCAAGAATATTTTGGTCTCGGCAACAGAACCATTTGTTGGCATTGGAGCAGACCCAGGGTTCAGCTCCAAGAACGCACCAACAAGCCCTAACTATTGGCCCTTTCGGCTACACCTGTGAAGCATATGAAGTCTCACCCGAAGCATCTATGGGGAGGTTGCAGGATAGAGATGTCTACAACCAAGGGAACTATCAAGTGGATCCAACACTAGAACAATACAACATGCATATATCACTTGTCAGCTTAGATCTATTCCACACATCTATCAGATCTACCACAGCAATGCAATAATAGTATATCAAGGAAACATAACATAGCATCAATCACACACACAAGAAAATATATACGTGGTTCACCCTCTCTCTAGGGCTACGTCCACATAATGTGCTTTATAATGTATTAAGATGAAGCATACAGTTCTTGTCTACACTCTTAGCTAGCAGATCTTCTTTCTTCTTCCCTCTATCTCTCCCCTCCCTACACACCTAGTTGTAGGGTTGATCTCTGCACCCAGTTGAAGATATTACAACACAGAAGGATCTCGCACTCAACGCTTCTCTCTCACCCAGTGTTACTCACTTGATCACACAACAATAATCACAACACAAAAAATAGTAACAACAATGACAACTGGATCGAACCTCCTTCCCTCATGTAGGTTCTTATTTATACATTACAATCACTCATCGACATCCTTAGGCCGAAACCTAGGTGTCAAAAGCCTAGATACCAAAACCCTAGGTCAACTTGACCCACGTTTTTAGGGCTTCACCAGCCTGTCTTTCTTTCCTTCTCACGCGGTGCTCCAAAGCATCCAACGATGGTTGTTTCCGCTTGTTGAGTTGTCGACGATCCCTCTTCCTTTCTGATTTGTCATCCTTGATCTCCTCATCCAATGACTTGCTTCCTGTTACTTCACTCTGTCTTTTCTTCTATTTTCTCACTTCGACCCAGTAATAGTCATTGTGTCTTCTGCGTAGTTCGCAGTTTGTCTTTTCTTCCTTGAGCTTCGCTTATTTCCATAACCAAGGGCCAATAGTTTTCCATTGCAAAGGTCATTGTGGTCGTAGACAGATTGATTCTGGCCCAAGGAGTCGAGTATGCGGGTTAATGACAATAAAGAGTTAAAAAATATGGAAAATTTATCTAAGTGTGGAAAATATTATTTTGATCGATACAATGTGTATCGACGAAGAAAATACTTTCAAGTCACTGAAACATCGATGAAGGTGTTACAACAAATTTTGTCTCACTCCATGCAACTTGCTTAGATGGCCTTACATTTCCCTCTGCAGACTTGAATTCCCCTTTTTTGTTCATTCCGGAGCCAAAAATGCACATTTTTATACATATACACGCCCTATCAGTTATACCACAAGCGTATATGCAGGTTTCTCTACTACGGCCCACGTACATCGGGTCTGGTGCTCAAAAATTAAAAATTGTGTCGGGTTTCGACATCATGTCATGGGATCCATGATCCTTGACCTTCCATATACTGGAAACGCTCTGACTCGTCCCTTCAGTTCCATTTGGAGGCTATAAATTGAGCCATATCCAAGCCTAATGGAGAATTCAACTTTGAGAGCAAAGACACTCTGAAGAAATTTCACTTCATATTGAGTATGCATCCCTTTTTCCTTGAAAGTATGAACTTCTCGTGTTCATCCCCCAAGGTCTTCCTACTTTGTGATGGAGAACCTCATTGACTTCTATATATGAGCTTTCCTTTGTGGAGGATTGAAGTGGTGGAGACCCAGCTGGAGGGACTTAGTTTTTCGATTCTGATATGTGTCGTTACAGAATTTTGTCACCTATGTACTTTTGTTCATTATTTTAATAGAAATATTATTTTCTCATCCAGATGATATCTTGCAAATATTTGAATTAATATTTCATGGGCATATTTTTCATGCATGTTAATGGATGATGCTAATTTATTTGTTGACACCATATATTATCACCATATGCTTGCGTATCTTGGTTGTTGATGACAAGTTGTAGGTATAAAGCTTTGGGTCGTGTGCTCAACAATGGTCTTCTTCGTACTTTCGGACAAGGTAGGATTTTAGCCTTGTCTTGTTAGAATTTCATTTATATTGCATACTTGAGATTAGAGTTGATTGATGGGTTTCGTTTCGTCTGTTGTGATTTTCCCCTAGACATAGAGAGATTTTCCTCGTAACAGAATTGACAACTCTGCTGGGGAGATCTCCTTTTTGGGGAATTGAGTTTTTTTCTCCTTGATTTGCTCTTTGTCTTCTTGAGTTTTCTTGTCGCATGTTGCTTGACAGCCTGTATTTTTCCTTGCATCTGATTTTCTTGGCTTAACCCTTTCCTTGACAGTGTTTTGCTTGGTATACATGGTTTTTCCCTTGACATACGTGTACATGGACGAGTTGTCTTCCTTTAGGGTGTGTATATACACACTTGTTTCTCAAATAGACGTGTACATCATTTATTAAGTCTTGTTGACTGAGTTTGGTGTTTGTTGAGTGAGTTTTGTTGGTTGTTGAATCTTCTTGGGTACCTATTATGACTTTTAAGTGCTGACAGAGTGATAGGAAACCTTTTTTAGTGTTGAATTTTTGGGCGAACTTATTTCTTGTCATCTTTCTCATTGGTTGTCCTTGCATACTGGTTTGGGTAGTTGCTTCTTTGTAACACCCCATATTTTGGATTTAAGTAGTTAGAACTTTGATTTTTCTCATCTTAGTAATTCATTTCTTAACAACTATTTGGACTCAACAATATTGATATAGACATGTGACAAGTGTACCTCTAGACCTATTTATGTGTTGCATAATATTATTTTAATTATTATATGCTCATGATGATGATAACTCTTTGATTCGCTTAAACATGCAAATTAAGATGTGGAATTTAGGTACATGGATCATGATTCAAAGTTATGTTGAGAATGCATAACAGATGTAAGACATGATAAAAATAAACATACATTTCTTAATTGAACGTCAATACAGATATGGATTCTTATATAAAATTATGATGTATATACATGGATATGAGTTATTGGTGAACTAACTTACAGATTGACGAGCTATGTGATAACCAAATGACTACAGTGATGAGGTAGCATGGATGTTGTAGACATCAAGAAGATAGTGTATTCTATAAAGTTATAATTATTATTTAATTTATGATTCAAAATATTGCTATGACTTGTGGTAAGTGTGGTTTTGACAAAACACACGACTTTCCCAGAGTGGTTGTTTGATGACGTGACTCTAAGAACAATAGTTTCACAGTATGGCTCGATGTAGGGTGTTGACCCTAGTTCTATAAGGAGGGGTGGAGGTATTTCCCACCATTTATCTTCTGAAACCTAGAGTCGTGGGAGGGTTGTGTGAAGTCACACTCCCCTAGACATGTGATGGCGACTACTAGTTGCATGTTGGGGAAGCTTGGTCGAGATGTATGACACTTCCGCTTATGGGTTCTATCTGAAGTTAGGTCAAAATAGTTGACGCTCCAGCTTAGTCCAACAGAGGAAAGGATAGGATGGAAGATGGAAGTAGGTTAGGAAGGAAGGATGCTTCGATCTTAGTTGAGAATACTTATTGGATATTAAAGATGTCACTATTGTTTACTCACCTGGTTCCTACCATGTTTAAAACCCTCTTTTCATTTCCTATTGATATTTTAAGTGTGATAGTGAGTTATTGATTAATTGGTGTAATTTTGTTAAATAAGATTAGTAAATGATGCATTACTTGATCTGTTGTCCTACATGTCTTGGTGTGATCATATAGGAACTATGCACTAGAGGCAATGGTTGTTTATCGCTAGTACATGCATGAAATATGTGTCCTCTAGCTACACACACATAACCAACACATGTACACTTGTACAATTAATTAATGTATTAATTATTACAGTAGATTATTAACTATTTAATTGAATGTTTATTGATTATGTAAATTATATTGCATACAAAATATCTAGAAGCATTAAATATGTTCTTTGAATTTGATTGATAGTTGCTATGATGAATTTAATGAGCATGATGGGGTGTTATGTACATTTTTGAGAAAATTGTCAAATTACATTTATTAGCTAGCATGAGTAGAAAGACTTTTCATTCTATTTATTGTTGTTTAATTCAAGTCATTTATATTTTAGTTTTATTTTAATCTTTTCCCAAAAATCTAGATAAGGGAGGTTGATGGATAATAATGAGGGTGGTTGAAAAGACTTGGGGAAGGGTGTATGGAAACTTGATAAATAGGGAGGAGAAGTGGTGAGAAGGGGGGATTTGGAGAGGTTTGAGCATGATGAGAGATTGTGAAATCTTTGGAAGATATTTTCTTAGGATGGTTTTGTTTGAGAATTTGTGCTTTGTTGTTCTTGGAGTTACGGGCACGGAGGTAGGAAGTCGGATAGGCTCCTAGTTGGCAGGGAGGATTTTGTTGTTTCATTGTGGGAAAGCGGGAAAAAAATGCTTGTAAGCGCCTAGGACTACATTACACTTGATGAGCTTCGACAAACTAAGGAAGAGGTATTTTTCAGTGGTATTTGTTGTTGATATTTTGTATATACTTTTGTTTTAAGTTGCAAATCTTAGAGTTAACCTATTACTTATTTCATCATGTTGTTTAGATTTATCATTGAGCAAATGTAGAAGAATTGTGTAAATGAAATGAATTATGTTAAAGCAAAGTTGTTATTGTGCATGTATTCAAATGAATGATTAATTTCCTAACATCCTAGATGGGTGTTACATTTGGTATCAGAGCTTAAGCTTGAATGCTAGGGAAAAAAAAAAGGGGGCCACCATGTTTACATGAACTATTCAAAATAAATAGTAAGTGATCACATTAAAACATATACCAATATCAAAACATATATGAACCATGCCATTTTGTGAAGCCTCTTGAGGTGGTTTTCAGAACCCTTAGAGTGGTCCTCTGAATCCCTTAAAGGTGGGTTATTAACAACCATAAGGGCACTTCAATGGAGGCCAAATTCTGAGTTGTTTAAAGGCCATTAGTGGTCGTCAATAGGGAGGAAATGGGAGCCATGGAAAGGGTTGTAACCATGTACAAAACAATGGCCAAGCCTTGTCTTAAACCCCTGTATTTATAAACAAAACAAGTAGCAGGTCTGCGTTAAATCTTTATTTTTCACATCCAAAACGGACTTATAAGTAAAAAAAAAAAAGGAAAGAGAACATAGAATATTAATGTGGAGCATCAATAACACAACATTTTGATTTCATATTCTTCCGTTTGGCTGTGAAATTTTTTCTTACCATTCGTTCATCTAGTCTTGTACATAGCAAAACTATGTTTTTAAACATTTTGCACAATTTTGAATAACCTTGATACTAAATTATCGTAACCTAATTCTAAATGAACTGGGGCCAAGACTAAATAATCTAGAGTTAATCCAAAGAAATTCAAAGGTGCTGAGTGTTTTCCTTCCAATCAAACCCATCTAGAGTTTGGCTCCGTCCAGAGAACTCTAAAGGTCTGAGGCGAACTCTCAAAGAGTTGTTCCCCATCCCTAGGCAGATGGTAAAAGTATAAATGGTGATGTGAATCTTTGGTAGAAATGCAGCGGTCTGTTCACTATATTTTTTTTCTCTGTTAGAGCCTAAAGTTTCAACCTCCATTTCGAATTCATGATATGACTGCCTCTTTGTTGTAGCTGAGCTCCAAGAGCTACTTCGCTGCAATAATTTACTCATCGCCTAGCTCTCCTTTGTGTAACTTTCCAGATTCCCCGTTGCCAATATCATTCTCTTCCTTTAAGCAATTGAGTCAATTTGCTATTTCGATATGGCACATGCGAACTCCTCTATGCCAATGCTACAATAACATCTCCTAGAGATGAAAGGGACTTGTTGATGTATTGTGCCTCCTTCAAACGATCTCCAGTTACTTCAGATTTATCCACCCTCTCACTTCCAGCAAGATCTACCAAATTAAGGCAACTATGAAGGTTACACCTAGAAACATGATCTGTACCTTGCACATGCACAATCAACACACTGTGAGAATGGTAGTTGCGGTCATTCAATGCAGCATAGCTAACAACGCGATTCTTTTGGCCAAAATTCATCAAATCCAAAACATCGGAAGTTGCTTTAATGAGCATAAGTGTGGCATCCGGTACATTAAATCCATTATTATGACCATTATTTCGAATATCTAATTTCTTGCTTGTGGCATATGTTCTGAGAAGATCCCTCACATGTTCGTTGTATATCTCTATCATTTGAACAAAGACATCATACACCATTAAATCTTTCCTCTTTTGAGATAACTCGAACAGGTTACTGAGTGCTTGATAGTTGATTCCCATATCCTATTCAGAAGAACCTCTTGGACCGCTCATGGTGTGGGTCTTTCTAGATCCTGTTTGACCATATACAAAAATGAAGACATTGTAACCATCCATTACAGATCGGATCAATGGCTGTGTATCTATGTAAATCTCCTCTTGTGAATAGATGGCCCAAAAAAAAAAAAAAACTTATTAAAATTGAATATCCTTTGTACATCTTTGCCCATTTTTTTTTTATGTATTAATAACAAGTAGGGATCCATCTTCTCCAATAAATTCCACTGCATTGTGGGCATCAGATTGACCTCCAAAATGGGGCTTGATTCTGTAGTATACCGTTATGCTTCCTTTGAGGTCTTGAAGGTTATTATAAAGGATCATGTTTTCTTCCAAAACTCTGTGATATCCGCTAGCAGCATTAGAAATTCCTCTGACCTGAACGCTAAAGCTCTGAGGTCTTCTCCTCGTTGTGTGGCTTATCCTCCACGCAGGTTGAGAAATTCCCTGCAATATTCGAATCCGTGGACGTGCTCTGAAATGGCGCCGTTTGCAAAGCATCGAAGGCAAGAACCAATACACCGCGCGCCGAGGAAGTAGCTCGACAGGTCAAAAGATGTGCACCATGCGTCGAATGTTGTAATTCTGGGAGAGGCCTTTGCCTCTGAGGAGAATGATCCTCTTGTAGAGCCCAGCGATCAATTCAGCTAACAGGCCTTGGTTTCCTCTCTCCAACAATATCTTGATATGTACGAAAGATCTATCCAGGATCCAACTGGTTTTTGGGCTGATATTGCATCTGAGTTTTATTGGTTGGAAAGCGAAATGGGGCATACGAGTCAGCCCACAGGCCCAAGTCACAAGTCAACAGACTAACATAAGTAGGTACAACCTCAAAAAAAAAAAATACAAACAGGTAAAGCGAAACNTATTGATAGCCGAAAACTTCAAAATCATGATCGCGGGGATGAAGAAAGAGATAAACTCTTTATTATGGCCATAAAAGATTAAAATTGACGGCAATTTCTTACTATCATCAAATTCCAATGATATAGAAACTCAAGGAGGACGACAATATTAATACCAATAGAAATTAAATATTTCTATGGAGAGACGTGTTGAGGTGTGTGCCAATATTAATATAAATAGAAATTAAATATTTGTGTGGAGAGATGTCTTGAGGTGTGTGTTGGTGTGTAATAAATTGATGTTTATGACAAAAATTTGACAGGTTGGTGTGTAATAAATTGAAGGTTAAATATATGTGTACTTGTCTAAGGACGTGTTCAGAGAAATTAATGGAGATAAATCTGTTGTGTGATGATATTATCAAAATACCAAAGGAGTTGTGTCAAACACGTGTTGATGCGTGATTTATGACTGAACTCAACATCTTGGTGTGTAATAAGTGGAAAATTTAGAGATAGGTGTACCAGAGTTATGGTTGCAAGTGGCGTGACTGTGTCATGAACACCCTATTAATTGTTGAAATGACAAGCTATCAAATTCACTATTTAGGTTCACCAAAACTCATTCCTTTGCATCCAAAACAAGATCATCCAAAGGTTTCACATTTCCATTAAATATACACCTGCTAGGATCGAAGCCCACTTTAAAAGACAATCTTAACTCGTTTCCAATGACGAGGACTGCTCTAGAGCCAAGGCTCCTCAAATGCGATAAAATATTGATATTATTGTTCTCTTTTATGGCATAGCCGATAATAGAATCCAAACCCTACAAGGTGTTTTCATGAGCCTAGTAATTTCTAGTGATTTGAGGTTTGTTGTAGAAATAGAAGGGCCTCCTCTCCATTGTATCAATTACATCTTTCAATCTCACACCCTCATAGTACATGAATTTGGCCATGTTCTTTGTGAATCAATGCTAGAGTGTCCTAGACGACACCTTCATCATCTTCCATCCCTTTACTAACATCCTGAAAACTTGATTTTAGTTGTAGTCCTCCTGGACAACATGTTCATCATAGAAATGTATATGTGACATCTCTCAACAGATTCTATTATGTTTGGATATATTGATTTCTGATAGTGTTGAAGAGACTTTCTTAATTTCTTGTTATAAGATATATTTTGAATATAACCAGTCGTAGTCGTTGATATAGCCCCTTTCATTCTATTGTGATGTTTCCTATTAGGTTGATTCATAATCCATGTTTCCCTATCTATGGGCCTATTAGTTTCATTATTTTGTCTATGGACATATCGTTTCATTTGAGCTAGATAGAAGCATATGATATCCAATCACGCAACTCTAAATTTTTGCATGTTAATCACTTTCCTTATAACTCCTATTATGATATAAAGGATCTCCACATCTCTTTGTTTAATAGAGGATGGATTGGGACTTAAATTCTTGTTTATGAATTCATATTAGTTAGTCAAATAGACTAACAAGTTTTATTAGTTTATTTAGTTTATTGAATATGATGAATGATTGAGCATTACAATGATTCTGATATATTTAAATCCATTTTCCTGGAAAGTATGTGTGCCACAAGAATTGATGTCGAAATTGTTATATGTTTATAATTTTTTTTTTTTTTTTCTGGTCTTTTAGTACACTGTTATTTTGAGACCATTTGGGCTTGATGATTACGTCGGGGCATTGAATTGCAAGTCTGTTGATTCTTTACTAGATGTTGTGCACGTTAAGCTTCTGCAAGCATTGGGGAGGCTTCTTTATTCCATTTCCTGCAGCTATAGTTGTGGCTAGATGAAGCAATGAAAGTCAGAGTTATTAATAGAAATATAAATAAATATATGTAATAAAAATAAAATAATAATAATAATTCACGTCAAATATGTTACGGATGTTACCATGCTTTGTTGCAGAGCCGTAAAGATATTACCTGATATTGCCCATTATTTATTGGGGAGATTAAATACGAGGGAGTCGTAAGCTTGTTGAGATTAAATAACAAGTATTTACTTTATATTATGGATTGAGCAAAGAAATAACAAATTACCTCTACATCTTTACTTAAAAGTTTTGATGAAAAGTAGATTAAAGAGTTTTAATGGAAAGTAGATTATCCTTATTAGTTGTAATGATGGCAATCTTTAATTTATATGATGGATAAAACACATTTCAAGTTTGAGTCTTTAGTTTAAGTTTTGATGGAAAGTATTATCATTATTGGTTATAATGATGACAATTTTTAATATATATACACTAAATTGTTTTTTTGGACTAGAGTGATATTGTGTGTAATAATTAAATGTGTGAATACATCATTATTGATTATGGAGAAAAACAAATAATAGTAATGATATATAAATATTATTTTTATTTTTATTTTTCTAATTAATTTTAAATTTGAAAATTATAAATAAAATATTTTGAAAATAATATACTTCATAATTTTTGGTAAAATGTTAAATAACTTATATTATAAAAGAGGTGTGATTTTAATATTAATAAAAGAAAATAAAAACGTTACAAAAAAATATTGATTTACAAATAATTGAATCAAAATAATATTAATATTAATAAAATATATCAAAAGTTTTAATTTGAAGATTAGTTAAAAGTTTAATTTGAAATTTAGAATCTATATAATTATGAAGAAAAATATATAAAGAAAAAGAAATTGTTTAACATATATAGATACTCCACAAGACATGTGACTTAGAGACTATCATCCATTTAGCGAACAAGTGGGAGGCTAATATATCCATGTTACCAAATAAATAAAAGAACATACTCATAAGTATTATTTTCTATAATAGACTGATTGATATTATAGATATGATGTAATATAAATTTTATTATTATTTTATATATATATATATAATCTATTATATTATAGTTGGATGGTATATTGATATCATTTTACATAAGTTCAATCATTATTGGGATGTTTAATTTAATTTTTAATTTAAATGAAGGAATACAAGAATTTTAAATTTACGATGATATATAACTTTTTATAGTGTATGATCGTGAATTAAAATTTTATCATAGTGTTGGAACCATAGTTAGTATTATTTTACCATAAGTACGATGGGAAATAAAATTTATACTAGATTACTACTTGTGACAATCTTCTCCTTATTGTTAATGTAGTTAGAGGGAGTACTATGATAAGTTTATGATAGTGAAATCAAAGTAGTTACCATATTATAATTTTTTTTTAACAACAAACCATATGGAAATATAAGGACCATGCATCATGATTACCTTGCATATTAACACCCCATATTTTGGATTTAAGTAGTTAGAACTTTGATTTTTCTCATCTTAGTAATTCATTTCTTAACAACTATTTGGACTCAACAATATTGATATAGACATGTGACAAGTGTACCTCTGGACCTATTTATGTGTTGCATAATATTATTTTAATTGTTATATGCTCATGATGATGATAACTCTTTGATTCGCTTAAACATGCAAATTAAGATGTGGAATTTAGGTACATGGATAATGATTCAAAGTTATGTTGAGAATGCATAACAGATGTAAGACATGATAAAAATAAACGTACATTTCTTAATTGAACGTCAATACAGATATGGATTCTTATATAAAATTATGATGTATATACATGAATATGAGTTATTCGTGAACTAACCTACAGGTTGATGAGCTATGTGATAGCCAAATGACTACAGTGATGAGGTAGCATGGATGTCGTAGACATCAAGAAGATAGTGTATTCTATAAAGTTATAATTATTATTTAATTTATGATTCAAAATATTGCCATGACTTGTGGTAAGTGTGGTTTTGACAGGACACACGACTTTCCCAGAGTGGTTGTTTGATGATGTGACTCTAAGAACAGTAGTTGCATAGTATGGCTCGATGTAGGGTGTTGACCATAGTTCTATAAGGAGGGGTGAAGGTATTTCCCACCGTTTATCCTCCAAACCTAGAGTTGTGGGAAGGCTATGTGAAGTCACGCTCCCCTAGACGTGTGATGGCAACTACTATTTGCCTGTTGGGGAAGCTTGGTCGAGATGTATAACACTTCCGCTTACAGGTTCTATTTGGAGTTAGGTCAATATAGTTGACGCTCCATCTTAGTCCAACAGAGGAAATGATAGGATGGAAGATGGAAGTAGGTTAGGAAAGAAGGATGCTTCGATGTAAGTTGAGAATACTGATTGGATATTAAAGATGCCACTATTGTTTACTCACTTGGTTCCTACCATGTGATAGTGAGTTATTGATTAATTGGTGTAATTTTGTTAATTAAGATTAATAAATGATGCATTACTTGATCTATTGTCCTACATGTCTTGGTGTGATCATATAGGAGCTATGCACTAGAGGCAATGGTCATTTATCGCTAGTACATGCATGAGATATGTGTCCTCTATCTATGCACACATACCCAACACATGTACACTAGTACAATTAATTAATGTATTAATTATTACAGTAGATTATTAACTATTTAATTGAATGTTTATTGATTATGTAAATTATATTGCATACAAAATATCTAGAATCATTAAATATGTTCTTTGACTTTGATTGATAGTTGCTATGATGAATTTAATGAGCATGATGGGGTGTTATGTACATTTTTGAGAAAATTGTCAAATTACATTTATTAGCTAGCATGAGAAGAAAGACTTTTCAATCTATTTATTGTTGTTTAATTCAAGTCATTTATATTTTAGTTTTATTTTAATATTTTCCCAAAAATCTAGATAAGAGAGGTTGATGGATAATAATGAGGGTGGTTGAGGAGACTTGGGGAAGGGTGTATGGAAACTTGATAAATAGGGAGGAGAAGTGGTGAGAAGGGGGGATTTGGAGAGGTTTGAGCATGATGAGAGGTTGTAAAATCTTTGGAAGATATTTTTCTTAGGATGGTTTTGTTTGAGAATTTGTGTTTTGTTGTTCTTGGAGTCACGGGCACAGAGGGCCAAGAAACCGAAAGGTTTCTTGGAGCTAGGAAGCTGGCTAGGCTCCTAGTTGGCAGGGAGGATTCTGTTGTTTCACTGTGGGAAAGCGGGAAAATAATGCTTGTAAGCGCCTAGGACTACATTACACTTGATGAGCTTCGACAAACTAAGGAAGAGGTATTTTTCAGTGGTATTTGTTGTTGATATTTTGTATATACTTTTGTTTTAAGTTGCAAATCTTAGAGTTAACCTATTACTTATTTCATCATGTTGTTTAGATTTATCATTGAGCAAATGTAGAAGAATTGTGTAAATGAAATGAATTATGTTAAAGAAAAGTTGTTATTGTGCATGTATTCAAATGAATGATTAATTTCCTAACATCCTAGATGGGTGTTACATTCTTGGTATCCTGCGTGGCTTGTCTCTTTTTTCTTGGAGTAGGGCATGCCTGTGAGGTTGTTATTCAGTCCTTACATTTTCTTTTCATTATATTGAAAATACAAAAATATTTTCTTACTTGCATTATACTTATGGAATTTTCACTTTTAATTACTTTGCATTGATTTTGACACATTTGGAAAGATTGCACTTTGTCGAAATTGTAGAGATTGCATTGGAAAAATTTGCATTTAGAAGCATACCATCTATTTGAAATTCAAGACTAGTACTTAACAGTGTTTTTATATTTGTTTTTTTATATATGTTGAGTCATAATACCATCATGTTCACAATCGCACCTCTTGAGTAAGAAGAAGCCATTAAAATTAGCGTTGATTAATTAAAATTGATTAGAAACGATTTTATTTTTTAGGGTACACAAACAAGTATAAGACATAGGGCCTTGGAATAGGATTTTGTGAGTAAACTTCTCCAAGGCTATAAACTCAATGCATGTGTCTGACCAGGGAGTGGGGAAACCCATTGTGTAATCAGTGGGGTCAAAAGGCTCTACTCACATCAGAGTTAAGCACGAGGTCGCACGAAGTTGGTTGTAGAGATATCCCTCTAATACTTTCCTGGTGTCAGAGATATTTTCGTGGTTCTATTTGTATTTGCGGGTCTTGCTAGTACCTTTGCCTCTGTGAGAGGCGATGCTTTCGATATTTCATGTTTTTCTACCCTACCCATACGGTGGACCAGACTTGTGACTGCTCGCTTTCACATTGGTTATATTGTGGTGACTCTAGTTTCTTGACATAGGTAGCCACATAGGTTACTTGTAGGGGTTATTTTATAGGTACCCTGAGTCAGATAAGGGTCAGACAACACACAACCTTTATGGAGGATTACCTCTTTGGGGGATTTGATCGACTGTGATTTTAGTCCCACGAGAGCTCTTATAACTGATTTTGATACCTCCACTCTATTGTTGTGGAGTCTCAGGCCCCTCTTGGGAGAGGAATACCAACTTTAGTTCAGGAGTCCCCTTTCAACCATTATATCTTGTTTGTGTGCATTGGCTTTTTTTATTTATTTTGGTGTGCTCTCTGATTATTAGTTGGCCTTAAGATTTTGTATTATATCTCGAGTTTTGAGTCATCGTGGAGAAAGACAAGCCTCCTCGTTGGTCTCTTCGTCTATTGAATATACCACCACATGTTGATACTTTGTCGAAGCCACCTTCTAAAAGGTGTAGAGTTAATAAGCATGGTACCTATATCTCCACCTCCCAGACTTGTGATCATCCAACTATGAGTACTGAGTCATATATGAACGTCTCAGGAATTACTTCGACTCCATTCTCTTCTGTGATTAGTGGGATCCCCTCGACTCCCTCGTCCTTAATGGTGTGGGTGTCGGAGGCTCCCTCATCTAGTGCTACCCAACCTGTGAACTCTACTCGGCCCATGGGAACGAACCCTTTCGGATCTCTTTTCAGTATGTCGAATCATGATTCTCAGTTGATACCTTCGGCCTCTAATCCCTTTTATTTTGGTATGCCTGACATGATGTTGCAACTCTCATCCTTCATTTCAACAGCTAATGTGAATCCTAGTTTTGGGTTTGGGGGCACGACGCCTCCTTTTGTTCCTTTATCATTTGGTGAAGGTCATATTCCCCAAGTGAATTCTATGGTTGGAGATTGGAATCCTCCTTCCTCCAGGCCTAATCCTAGATTCAGTGCTCTGATATGGAGTGCTCAAATGAGCGATCAATTTACTTCCTATTTTTTTTCCTTCATTTGTTGGATTATTGAGAGGGGGGTTGAATAAGTAATAGAGCAATTTAATCCTTTTTAACCATATAATCCAATTGTTATATCAATGAAGCATTACCATCCAATAATTGCAGAGTAAATAAGCAATGAACAAATGAACAAACATACACATACACAGTACACCAACATTTTACGTGGAAACCCAAATCGGGAGAAAACCACGAAATATTTTTTCTTATATGTCTTCAAGAATCACATTCATTGGAAGAAACAACTTCCTTTGTTTTCTAGCTACAACTGGAAGGAGGCTCCAACCCCCTAGTTTCTCAGGCTACAACCTGAGGGAAGCTCCAACTCCCAAATTCTCTGGCTACAACCCCCTATGTTCTCTGGCTACAACCGGAAGGTGGCTACAACCACCTGTTCTTGCCCCGTCCTGCCATCCTGAAGTATAAGTAGAATGATGGAACCACTATCAACCTGTCACTATGAGATATACCGTTGTAAACCTGTACCAATAAATTTGAACCATGCATCAACCTGTACCTCAATCTGTAATCAACCTGTACCATAAACAAGTGCATCA
>SNQJ01S0077092.1:28985-51336 GCA_010110895.2 Picea sitchensis | reverse complement strand
TTTCATAACACTGAGTTAAGGATTGACCTCCCCAAATGGTATTAAAGTTGTAAATAGTAGAGAGAGTATACCATACTAAATGTGAGAAGGAACAATTTATAAACAAGTGTGTATTAGTATCCTCAACATTAAATCATAAGAAACAAATACTTGGTCCTGCCCAACCCCTCTTTCTAAGGTTATCTCAGGTAAGAGTTTCATTCTCCAGCGCCAACCATATAAAAAGTTTTAAATTATATGTTATATCCCACGACCAAAGCTGTCTACGCCAACCTATGATAGGAGTTGGCCAATAATCCTTTGCCAATGCATTGTAAACATTTCTAACAATGATATATCCTGAACCGCCTATCCAAATTAGTGTGTCCTCCTTTGAATGTAGTTGAATCCTCGATAGAATGAGAGCCTGACAGTAGTCATTCCATTCAACTGCAATATTTCCACCTAGATCTAAGTCCACACTAGATTTCCACTGATTGATGACAAAACCCAAAGACATCTTTGTCGTAGCTTGATAAAGATAACAAATGTTTTTCACCTTAAGAGCCTCATGAAGCTCAGGGAATAAAATGGAAGAGTAGAAAATCCCCAAGATCTTATCCAATCCAATCAAGATCGATGTACCATTCCCTGGATTCCAACTAATCCACCGTGTGATGATAGGCAAGGAATTAAGAAAAAATTTCCAAATATGCAAGGCTATAGAATGAAATGGCAAAGCCAACCGTAACTAGTTTGCCACAGAGCAATAGGGCAAGTATTTATCCTTAACCACTTGATGCCAAATCCTTTCTTTAAATATAACATGCCACAATGAATTTTTTGACAGTGCATGATTGAATAGGAAGTGATTCTGGAAGCCCCAACCACCAAGGTGTTTAGGCTTTGCAATCATCTCACAGCTACAAAGGTGCATTCCCTGATTTTTTCCACCCCCAGACTAGAGGAAATCGAAGATGAGCATACGGATATTAGACAGGACAGAGGATGGAACAACTTCCAGGGCCATCCAGTATACAGATTGAGTTTCAAGAACAGTTTTAGCAAGTATTAATATGCCCCCAAGTGTCAACCATCGATTGCACCACTATTTAATCCTTTTCTCAAATTTTACAATAAGCCATCTCCAATATTCAAAAGTACTCCTCTCTGCTTTTAGAAAATATCCTAAGTAACGAAAACCCACAAGAAACTCCACAAAATTAAAGGAAACTATGGACTTGATCTACTCCAGTAGAACTCCATGTATCCTGGAGAAATGAAAATTCGATTTAGGTGGACTAATTTTTAGGCCCGAAGCACAACAGAGCCGATCCAACAAAGATTTGATCACCTGCCATTCATCCAATGTAGCCTTAGACATGATAAAAACATCATCAACAAAAATAAGATGAAGAAGTTTAATAATCCTAGAAACCTTAACACCAGTTAAATAGCCATCCGCTTGACCCTTTTTTAAAAGGAGACTGATACTTTCCATAACAAGAATAAAGAGCAAAGGGGAGAGCGGGCAACCTTGATGCAACCCTCATTCTCTAGAGAAAGTAAGAGAGGCCTCCCCATTTATCAATACCGAGATGGAGGAGCTAACCACACAACTCATTATCCAGTTTATAGAAAGTACACTAAAACCCATTTGAACTAAAATTATGTGGAGGAATTCCCAATTGACACAGTCATATGCTTTCCTAAGATCCAGCTTAAGGATCAAGGATTTTTTTTTCCTAGCCTTAATACTATGTATACATTCTTGAGTTGTACCAATTGCATCCACAATCTGTCTGCCCTTTAAGAAACCAAGTTGTTCATAAGAAAGCTCCCTCGAAAGAATTGGCTTTATCCTATTTGCAATAACCTTAGAAACTATCTTATAGAAAAGATTGCAAAGCGTTATAGGTATGTAATCCCCAAAATTCTGAGGATTATTCTCCTTTGGGATAAGAGCCAAGAAAGTAGAATTTAAGAAACTTTTTATCCTCCCTCTAGTCCTAGTATCTTCAACTAAGTCCACCAGGTTATCACTCACAATTTCAAAGTATTTAGTATAAAACTCAACTGTCCACATATCCGAGCCAAGAGTTTTGTCAACTGAAAAGAGTTTCAAAATGTCCAAAATTTCCTCTTTAGTGATCGGTTTATCAATTTGAGTTGAATCCTCAATGGAAATAAAACGGGGAAACAGTTGAACAAGATTCAATTGATCCACAGGTGAGATATGGGGATCCTCGGTGAATAAGTTCTTGAAATATCTGTTTGCCTCATATTTCAGAGATTCTTTTCCTCTATGTTCATGCCCCAGTTCATCCCAGATCTCCCAGAGATGTTATGATTCATCTTCGCATTAGCAACTTTATGAAAGTATTTAGTATTTCGGTCACCACACTTTAACCAGACTGCACGACTTCTTTGTCACCAATGTTCTTCCTCAATTATTAGGAGACGGTTGCATTCTAACTCCAGTGAATTCAATCTGCAAGAAATTGTAGGGTGGAGGCCTGATCTAGGAAGATTTGAAAGATTAGTCTTGATCTCCTCTTCTAGAGTTATTAATCTTTTTTGTTGTTTGGATCATCTAATTAGCACCCAGGACTTTATCCGAGATTTAAGAACTTTCATCTTCCAAACAAATCTGACCTGAACATATGTTTCCACTAAGAAACCTGGGTCCCACCAAACCTCGCATACAATAGGCGTGAAATCCGCCTCATCCATCCAAGTAGGATTTAATTTAAAAGGATATTCCCTCGAGTACGGTCGAAAATCAAACTGAACAACCACTGGTGCATGATCCAAGATAAAAGGAAGATCAACCCATGACCGAAACCTACCCAGATCAGTGAGTAGGAATTCTGAGACAATAAATCTATCCAAACGCTTTGTAACACTGTCCCTGTCACTTCTACCATTCCTCCAAGTCAGAATAGTCTTGACTGGTACCAAGTCAATCAAGTGATGTTCCAACATCATATTCTTAAAATACATTGCGAGTTTATCCAGTTGTGCTTCTGCACCCCAAACCTCATCAACTCCTAAGGTGAAGATTAAATCACCTGCAAGAACCAGATTCTTAGTGTCCATTAAACCACTCAAAACCACACGATCCCAAAATAACTTCCTATCAACACAGGGCCCGTATACACTTAAAAACAAAATGTCATGTTTGTTCTCCAATGAAATTCCTTTAACTATAATGCCCCTGATACACAAAGAAGGTGTCATCATAAACTTATTTGGATCCCATGCCACAAGAATCCCTCCCGAATTTCCAAGAGAACTGACTGCGCAAATACACCAACAAGGAACAAATCTCAACATGAAGTGTCATGCCTTTTCCTCATCTTCAAGAGTTTCTTGCAAACAAATCACGTCCGGCATAACTTTTTTACATACTCTATGCATGGAGGCTCGTTTAAGGGTCCCTCCCACCCCACAAATAGTTAAGGATAAAAAAATCATGGTCTGGAATGAGCAAGGGATTTCAGGCCTCTAAGTGCCCTCGAATTAGTAGTAGAAGATGAAATAATGTTAGGTGCAGTCCCCGTGAGAGTATCCCTCTTACGAGCACTTCTCTCTTAATCGGAGAAGTATCAAAACCAAGTCCTTTAGAACAAGTGTAACTAATTCATACTCCCCCACCATGAAGTTCAAAGTGGTTCACTAAATTCGTTGAGCCCAACAAAGGTAAAAAAGTATTACTAAGATACGTCGTAAGCGACACCGAAGTAACAACCACTTGAGTAGAAGGAACTAGAGACTCCAGCGTCTCCCCAAGTGAACATTCTCCTGGTTCATCCTCCCGATACCCAGAAAGTAAATAGGGTTCAGTCCCTCCCAAGTCTTCCCCCATCACTGTGTTCTCAAATGAAGCAGGAGGGACATGAAGGGTAACCCCCACCTCAATAGAATGATTCTCAGATACTGAATGACAGGCTCTGGGTTCCAAAATGTTTGAGTGTGCCCTAAGTAAGTCAGGTGTAGGTTTTTCAAGCCCCGTAATTAGGGAGAGGTCTCTCCGAGGAGTAGATCCCAACCCAGAATTCATAAGGTGCACACGAGGCTCAAAAACAGCTCGAGGAATTGAAGTAGGGTCACATGGAGGGATATCAGACTTAGTCCCAAGAAGAGACGAAGAATCCAACGTGAGATTTTCCCAACAAGTAAGAGTGTTAAAAATAATAGGATAATGAACTTTTAACTTACCTGTAAGAGTATCAGATCTCGAGTCATTCGGAGAGTCCGAGGAGACAGGGCCAAGTACTCCTCGAGCAACCAAATCAAATTTTGGCGAATCAACTCTTGGAAGTTTTCTAAGTCAAGAGTTATTCGATTCTTCCTCCTCCTTGAACCCCTGACAATTGCTTCTCAGGTGTCTTGTTTTTCTAGAAAGGGTACAACGAAACGGAATCCCTTTGTAATCAAGTCTCTGTGAGAAAAACTGATCCTGCCACTGGACGTCCAAAGTTTCCAACAGTCCACAGTGTATGTCGACCTCAACCAAAATCCTTCCTATTTTTCGGTCTGGCGCACGCAAAGTCTTATCTTCTACACAAATGAAGTGGTCCAAATCATTTCCAATGGCCATTAATGCACTTTTATTCCATAAATTCAAAGGGAGCCCCGAGAGTAGAATCCACAGGTGTCTGAAACGAAAATATTCTTGTGTTGGACCGAAAGAGATCCTCCACCTCTTTAACATTATACTCCCACCATCAAATGGACACAACCGGCCTAAGATTTTATCCACATCATTCGTCGATTTGAAATTAAGCCAAACCATCCACGTGGGAGAAAATATAGCTTCAGGGTATATCCTAACAATGGCGTCCAATTCACCTTCATCCAACTAAGCATAGGAGTAAAACAATGGGAACGATATGAAAATCTACCCACCAATGCAGTCAGTGCCAGATTCACTTCTTTCTCCAAACCCAAGTCATCCCCTAGAACCATTTTGAGCCGAACTCGGTTGGGCAGCCACGGCTTCTTAGGAAACTCTCTGTAAGGAAATTTCTTATGGCCCGCCTAAAAAGACTCTCCAACACCCCGAAGAGTTGGGACCTTGTTTGTAACAGCATTGTGAATCATTCTATCTCAGTAGTCAAACTAATTTTAGCTTGGCAGTAGGGTTAGCAAGCGAGAGTAGCAACAGAAGGTATACCACTCCACTTTGCATGGGACATAGACCAAGTTCATCTTTGCACAAGACACAATTTCACGAGGTAGAGAGAGCTTCGCATAGGTTAGATGAATTACACCATTTATTTTTCTTGGACAATGGGTATACGAGATGAGGTTCAACTTCGCGATCCATTGTTTGGTTCACGATCTAATGGTTCAGTTTCAAGAGCTTGGTTCGAGACCATTTGGATGGGACTACTTCGTTTAAACCCAAGAGCTTCAATTTTGTTAGACCGGTTTCTTCAAACATAGTAAGACTATAACACACAGTGTTCGACCTCTCACCTACAACTTTGCCCGCCGAAGAAGAAGGAAATGACTCCACTGCTTGTTTCATTAACTAAGGAGGGGTTTCATGAGAAGGTAGTTGGGTAGTAAAATACTTGTCAGAAACGTTAAATATGTCTACATGTTCCCAGGTGATTTCATCTATTGCACTCATGAGTTATTTGACGGTAACATTCGTCATGGGGAAAGTTGGACCAACCAAAGATGTGCCACTAAAGGCAGCTCGAGATTAATAATGAGGAAAACCTCTAATCATGGGACTCGATTAATACCAATATTGATGGCATTTAATGGCCACCTGCCCGAAAATAAAAACCATTAGTTACAAGTCTGTACAAAATTAATAAAGGATACACCTAAGGCCAAGTGGAAAGCATTGCGATAGTAGCCAACAGAAAACCCCCATCATATAGTTTCAGTAAAGGTAAAATCTCCAAAGTAAAGTTAACACCTCTAACTGTAGTCCCCTAACTACTCTAAGCTTGAAAAAAACCCCTAAAGTCCCATCAATAGGAAACGAACACAAAAAAAAAAAACACAAATTAAAGGGACCTGGAATCTCGGTCCCACCATACTAACTCTAGAAGAGGTAGAATCAACCAGTCTCCATAAGAAAACATCAAAAATCCCAGCTATCTAGGTATCCCTTCCATGATTCCGACAAAATCGAGACCCCTGTGACCTAAGTAACTAAGTACTAAGCCTATAGGTTCCATACTGGTAATCCCCCCTCCATTAGAGCCGAAACCAAAAGTTGCAGGTTTTGAAAAAAATTCTCGCCTTGCCATATTCTTCACCATTTAAGACTTTCTTCTTATATGTAACTTTAAGTTGTTACATGGATTTCTTGTAAAGTGCATTTCGCTTAAATTATAAAATTGAATCACTATAAAGAAACTTTAATTTTCTTTTTTTAAGTTAATTTTTGCATGCAACTTTAATTTATAAGGTAACTCCATTGTAAAAGTGATTCTCACTTGTTTTATACACCCTGAGTGGGCCTAATGGTTAAGAACATGTGTTTCCTCCTAATAGGTCACAAGTTCAAATCCAAAGGGGGGTAGGGTATGCTTAACTCTATAGACTTTACCAGTCAAATCGTTAGGCGAAAGGGGATCCCTTGTCCCACAAACAAGTGGGTCTCATACACCAATTTGTTGTCTGACTTGGTCGTGACCTTAAAATTAGATTATTATTATTATTATAAAAGTAGGTTGCTTATTGTAAAAGTAGTTTATTTGTAAAAGTGAGCTTATAGACAAAGTCATAGAAGGAAGATATTTATTTTTACTCAGCAACCTCATTATACACCCATCACCATGTGGACCAACCTCTACTTGCCACATGGCACTTTGATTACCTTTTATGTCTTTCTTAAAAATAGCATAACTTTAACATCTCGAGTCCATTTTCAGTGCCACTTTTTTAAACTATCCATTTTGTATATTTTAACCTTGTACAATTATTTACTGCAAATAGATTTTCAATAAAAGAACAAAAAAGATACAATGGAAAACACACACATTACACAGATATTTTTCCTCTGGAAACCCAAACTGGGAAAACCAGCATATTCTATATTCATTCACCTCATACATTGTTTACAATACAACATACATATAGGATCTCGTAGCATCCAAAACCCTAATCCAATAACTTGGATTAGTCAAAAACCCTAATTCCTTAACCGAAAATAGAAAACCATCAGCGAAAACCATGTGCCGAAAAACTGCCCAAAAATGGATGCAAAAAGCCGCAAAAATAAATCGGGGGCACTGCCCCCCTATGACCACCCCGGGAAAGGGAGTTCTTCACCCCCCTCTTACCCCTGGGTGCAATGTAGACACTAGTTATAACCATGCAAAGAATATAACACATACCCAACACATTTTTTTGAGATCTTTTTATCTAGATAAATAGTTTCTAATTTTGAAGCCATCTTACCTGCATGTTTTAATATGGCTAGTCCAAGTGATCTTCTTCTTACTAGTTAAAACTACTTCTCACATAAATAATGTATGGAGGATGTACTGTGAAGTAAAAGGCTTACTAGATTACCTTTAGAAAATAAATTGTCCCCATTAATGCCTCAAAGAAAGCTAAATGGAATAATAAAAATTATGAAGCACATGGATTAATCATAATTCACATCTCTAGTGATTTCAACTTCACCTTCAAGGAGTTGACAAGCCAAATGATGCTTGGACAAATATGGAGACCATATTTGGTAAACATAATGAGGTTTAATATTCGATCTCACTAAGTTGAAAGACAATTGATTTCTTTAAATCCCGATGATTTATTTGCATTGAATATTATCTATTTAAGTCCAAAACACTTACACTGTTACTTGAATAATGTAGCATACCAAAGAAGGATGCCCAATGAATATATGTTATTATTGCTAAGCCTGGCAGTGCATATTTTATTTTTGTATCTACTTTTCAATCCACTAGAGAAACTCTAGGGGCTTCTTGGGAAAAAACCCACTCTTAAAGATTTTTGTGATTATTTGATTAAAGAGCAAGATAAGCTCTTGCATCTTGGAGTGATCAGCAATACAACTACATCTAACAAGGTGTAACATCACCAGCCACCAATAGGCTGGGAAACATCACTTCCTGGATGTCTCTCCTTGCTCTGATACCAATTTGTGGCATCCACGTCCATCAACCAACAGGACAAGCCATGCCACCAAAACTTTCATGCTCTGATACATATATATTTATATACATATCTATCTAATGCAATGTAAATAGTTATAGCATTTTTTTCATACACTTATTCATGCGAAAACAACATTAAAACATGCATGCAATATACACAGACAATTCTCATAACATTATAACTTGATTCCAAGATACACATCATACAGAGAACAGAGATTTGGTACTTATATTTTAATAGATGACTACCAACTTCTTGTAGACCTTCCACAAACCTCCCAGCCTTAGACCACGCTGCTCATCATGCTCAACAATGGGTCACCCCCGAGCTCGGACTAAACTCCACCGAGAAAGGGATTCCTAGGCTTGGCAAGGACAACAAGAAAGTTGCACAAATCAGCAGAAAGGATTTTATCCCAGGAACCAGCTCACACTAACAGCCTACAATCTCTCATTCCCCACAGGCCTATCCCACCCCAGGAAGTGTGCCCCTTCTCTACTCACCAGTCCTTTGGCTTCCCCACTTCCCTTCCAGGGCTTCAGCAACAAGCCAAACAGGAATTCTCCGAGCACTATAGCTGCATTTGGGCTTCCTCTGGGAAATCACTTCCCCAACAACCTCTCTCACCCGAAGAGAGTTTCTTACAGGCCTGAAAACCTGCTTCTTTAGTCCATGGGCCTGAAAACCCGCCTCTTCAAACCATGGGCCTGACAACCTGCTTCTTCAGTCCAACTCCCAAGTTAATTCAAGTGAGGGTGATGGAAAAAACAAAGCTCAACATAGAATAGATGATGGAAACAAGACACACTCAATCAAGGAACTACGTTGGTAGTGACAGCAACAGTTAAGGCATGGTACGGATCAGGCTAGGAATAGGTGAACTGTGTTTCACAAGAAAAGTACGAGATAGCTCAAACAAGGTGTGTGGGCTTCAGTAGTTGCAGAGGTCGATGATGGAAATGATGGTTCTGTGCATGAACCCATGGGGAGTATGGTAGACCAACCAGAATGGAAAACCTCGCAAGAATGGTGAGAATGGTGAGAGATGGTCAGAATGTTTGAGTGAACCCCCACAACAACAAATTCTCCCACCTAAATTTGGATGCGCCCAAGTTGACCCATGGCTCTCCTGGGAGCTCGTTCCTCTCCACTTTGATTTTGTTCCTCTCCCCAAGGAACTTAGGATAACAGCTTTTAATTCCCAAACTTTAGTTTTTAGGAAAATACATTATAATATCCCCCTTAGGTTAAGCCATCAAACTTAGCCCCTTTTTCCTAGACTCACAACCCCATCCCTCTCCCTACCTAGTGGATCTTAGTCCCCCATAAGTCTTTCTTCGTGGTCATTCTACACGCAACAATGTAATTTTATTAATGATATGAGTGTTTACATATACAAAGATAAGCTCAATGGCCTTAAGCATCTAGGCTCTCTGGCCTAATAAACAAATAAGTCTTCCAACTTATAAACACTTGTCTCACCAGCCTATAAACATAATTACAATTCAGCAGGGGCTCAGCCTTGGGGTGTTACAATCCCCTCCCCTTATTTTTTCATTGTCCCCAGTGCAACTTATTTACACAACAACAACAAGATTTCAAAAATCTTCAAAAAGATGTGGGTACGCTGCCCGCATAGCATCTTCATGCTCCCATGTTGTGTCCTCGGGAAAGTACCAGGTCCACTGAACCTTTACAAGCTCTATGGCTCAATTCTGGATTTGTTTTCTCTTCCGATCCAGTATGCGCACAAGCTGCACTTTCCAAGCACCTTCTTGCTCCACATGAATCACATTCCAATCAATCACATGATTAACATCATGTATATACTTCTTGAATAATGATATATGAAATACATTATGAATAGTCATGGATGCAGGCAATGAAAGCATATAAGCTACTAGACCAATCCTCTCTAGGATTTCAAACGAACCACAATATCTGGTTACCAACTTTGAACAATTTCCCAACTTCAGGGAGCTTCTGTTGGCCTTCACTTTTAAGAATACATGATCACCCACTTTAAACTCCCTATGGGTTCTACCTTTGTTTGCATAGATTTTCTTCCTGTCCTGGGAAACCTTCTTTAATCTTCAACATTTTCTCTTCCATTTCCTTGAGAAACTCTGGCCCAACCACTACCCTATCAGTTGGGTTGTCTCAACTTACTGGGGTGTTGCACTTTCTACCATAAAGTGCTTCAAATAGGCTCATCTTCAATGATGCTTGATACCCATTGTTGTAAGAAAATTATACCAAGTGTAGATAATCTTCGCATTTAGACGGTTTTTCTATCACATACATCCTTAGCATATCCTCTATGACTTGTTCACCCTTTCTGTTTTCCCATTCGACTAAGGATGATATGTTGTGTTGAAGTTTAGATTTGTTTCGAACCCTTTGAATAACCCCTTCCAAAACTTTGAGGTAAACTTTGGGTCTCTATCAGACACAATTGTCTTGGGTATGCCATACAAGCGCGCTACTTCCCTCATATAAATATCAGCAACATTGGTTTCTTTGTGAGTATTCTTCATAGGAATGAAATGGGCATCTTTAGTAAGCTTCTCCACCACCACCATGATTGCATCATGTTGCTTGCTTATTCTGGGCAATCCTGTGATGAAATCCATTGTTACAACTTCCCATTTCCACTCAGGAATGGGTAACGGTTGTAGCAAACCAGTTGGGTGTCTATGCTCAACCTTTACCTTTTGACATTCCAAACATTTGGCAATAAAATCAGCAACTTCTTTCTTCATGTCTGGCCAATAATATTGTCTTTTGACTGCTGAAATTGTTTTCTGATATCCTGGGTGTTCCGCATAAGGTACATTGTGAATTTATTTTAAAATCTCACTCCTCAATTCAAGATAATTGGGTACATAAAATCTATTTTTGTACAAGATAATTCCATCAATTCTCAATTCATAATCCTCAACTTTCTACTGCATCATACCTTGATGCAATTTTGTTACCAATTCTATGTACTACGAATCTGATTTTGCAGCCTCCACAATTATATCTTTCAAATCTAATTGGTACATGTTAATGGTTGTAGCATGCAACTCATGCACTCTTTTGATGAGTGCATCAACCACTTTTTTCTCTTTCCCCTTGATATGCTTTATATCAAAGTCATATTCACTCAGAAATTCTAACCATTTGCTTTTCCTGGCATTTAGAGTTGGCTGACGAAATAAATATTTCAGACCATTGTGGTCTGTCCTCAGCTCAAACCTATTTCCCATGAGGTAGTTCCTCCACTTCTTCAAAGATGCATTATGGCTTCCAACTCCAAATCATGAGTTGCATAGAGCCTTTCATGCTCCTTCAACCTCCTTCATTCATAACATACAACAAACCCATTTTGACTGAGGACTCCACCAAGTCCTTCTTTAAATGCATATGTGCATACAATGAAGTCTTCATTTGGATCTGCAATTCTTAAAATTGGAGCACCAATTAACATCTTCTTTAATTGTTGGAAGCTTCTTTCACATTCTTCTTTCCATTGAAACTTCATCCCCTTCCTTTGCAAGGAAGTGATGGGATGAGCTATTCTCGAAAACCCTGCAATGAACCTTCTGTAGTAGCCAGCAAGACCCATGAATGATTTGACCTCTATCACATTCTTTGGTGCTGACCATTCTCTARTGGATTCTATCTTCTCAGGATCCACTACTATCCCATCCTCAAATATGATATGCCCCAAAAAGTGAATTATGTTTTGATAAAATGAGCACTTGCTCAATTTGGCATATAGATGATTCTCTCTTAGAACTTGTAACACCATCCTCAGATGATGTTCATCCTCTTCTTCTGACTTGGAATATAAAAGGATGTCATCTAAAACATCAATGACAAACTTGTCTAAATATTCTCAGAAAACACCATTCATTAGGCACATGAAAACAATTGGTGCATTTGATAACACAAATGGCACCACTGTGAACTCATAACGACCATACCTTGTCTTGAAGGAGGTCTTGTTGATGTCTTCCTCTTTAATCCTTACCAGATGGTATCCTGACCCGAGATCTATCTTCGAAAATATCGTTCCATCCTTCAATTGATCGAAGAGATCATCAATCCTTGGTAGAGGATACTTATTCTTTATAGTCACTTTATTCAATTGTCGAAAATCGATGCACAATCTCAATGTCCCATCTTTCTTCTTCACGAACAAGACTGGGGCACCCCAAAGTGACACACTTGGGCGTATATACCCCTTCTTCAGAAGTTATTCAAGATGCATTTGCAACTCCTTCATCTCTGGTGTACTCATTCTGTAAGGAGTCTTTGACATTGG
Source organism: Picea sitchensis (assembly GCA_010110895.2). Lineage (NCBI taxonomy): Eukaryota > Viridiplantae > Streptophyta > Pinopsida > Pinales > Pinaceae > Picea > Picea sitchensis. The sequence goes on along the minus strand of SNQJ01S0077092.1, from coordinate 38,891 downwards.
AGTTGTTCCATGCATCAAATTTATAGAGAAATCAATATCTCTCTTTGGGGGTAGTCTTGGTACCTCCTTGAAAACATCTTCAAAATATTCTAGGACTGCACGATCCTCCATATTTGGCACCTTATCCTTAGATTCTTCCTCCATATGGGTTGCAAATATCTGACAACCCTTCCTATAACACTTTTTCAGCTTCATTGTTGAAATTTCTCTGATAGTCACTTCCCTAGGAATTCTCTGCACTTTCCTTAGGTTCCCCTCCTCATCCAAGCAAGTAAATTCCTTTTTATGACAATCTAGGATAGCATGATGTTGGTCCAACCAATCCATCCCAATTAGACAGTCATAGGAACCTAAAGGCAATATGTTCAAATCTTCCTTTGTGCTCAGTTCATTCATGTCCATAAGACATGACTTAACCATCTCATTAAATTTTCTTTTGGCTCTGGTAGCTAACTGCACCAACCAAGATTTTCCATGTTTGTTTCTTGGCAAATGAAAACTTTCCACCATCTTAGGATCTATATAACTATGACTAGCTCCTGAATCAATTAAAATAGTAATGGTTTGGTTGTTGATCATGCCTTCCACTTTAATCATATGTGATTGATACTCTACTTGCTTGTTGTCTAGGGCTGCATAGATCCTGGGTACACTTCTACCGATGTCCTCCACTGTTTCATCTCACTGTACATTGTGAACAACTCTCACTTTGTTGCTTCTGTGAGGACAATCTCTAAACATGTGATCTCCTTTACAACCCCAACATTGAATAGTTGGTTGCCTTGGCCTTTGACCACCTATCTTAATCATTCTAGGTTCTCTAGAAGTTGGTTATCCCTGAGGATTATTTCTGAAGAATGGTGGCTTAGTTCCTTTCTTCCTATGATCTGTCTTGAATTTATTCTTGTCTTCCCAAGCTTGAGTTCAAAGAAATATTTCATTTTCTTGTCATAGTATCTCTTAGTCAAGTATTTATTTTCGAAATACTTCTTGAATTCCCTCCAAGTAACATTTTTCTCTTTAATGTGATTCACCTGCACAAGTTGATCCCACCACGTGGATTCCTTTCCTTTGAGTTGATATATGGAAATTATTCATTTTGCATGAGAAGAATAATTATGCAACTGAAAATTCTTTCGCATGCCCAACAACCATGTCTCTACATCTTCATCCTTCTTGTCCTCACCATCAAATGTAGGAGGTTTGATTTTGTTCATTTCTCATCGTAGCTCATCCACCCCAGACCTATTATGCTTCCTGACAAGGGATGGACTTGATTTGTCGTGTGCTCTCTTATTTCACTACCTCGGGGAGTGACAGTGATATCTGCTAACACTTCTTGTTCTTATTTTCTCATCAGGAGTCCGGTGACTTCATGATTTTCTTGAGCCACTCGCCCTATCCAATGTATTTTCTATTGTTTCCAGGCTCTGCATCAACTTCATGTTGCTCCTTGGCTTTATTAATCCTTTCATTATCAGGCTGGTGAATTTGGACATATTTTTGCAAATTTTTTATGATTTTCATCATGCTTACTTCTTTATCTATCTCTTCTCCATGCCCATTGGAGTTTGATCCTTCAATTCCCATATGGACATCCATTCCTCTAGCTTTATTCTATGAACTTTAAGCATCATGTGCCTCCTCCATTTCTCTGCACCATGGAACAATTCGGTTTGGTTCTGTCAATTGTTAACTCTACAAAATGTGCATTCAACCGAAATTTTGTCAGGCTATCAGACTTTAATAATTTTCCATAATAAACCAATATAATTCAACCAAAAACAATATCATATTCCATTTTCAGTGTGTATTGTTCGATCAATAACCCCTCAGGCTTCTATCTCTAAGTCGAGTTCTGTTCTGCAAAAAAATTTGGGCGCTAGCCCCTTTTCTTCAGCCCTTGGTTCACATATGACTAAGGATGTGACCCAATGCTAATGGTTTGGGCGCTTATCTGAAGCCTTGAAACTTCGAGCTCCAAAGCATCAAAGGTTTTTCTTTTTCCTTGCGTCCCAAACATCACAGAAAAACGAGTTGTCAAACGCGCGAAGAACGGTGGATCAATGATCGACATTCCTTGCTCGTATCTACGGTGGATCAGAGCTTCGGGGACTCCAGGATTTTGGAGCTTCAAGGCCTCGGGAATTTGGAGGATTTCACATCTACACACCCCAAAACTCGTGAACTGCTAATCTTTGAATACTTCCATGTCACCCCTGGTGACGTCATTACATCACGTCACCTCAACGCTATGGAAATTCAGGGATTTCTTCCTCCCATTCCCTCATGGACCATTTCTTCAAGAGTGTCAAGTATCCATACTTCACGATCTGGTGCCACGCGTCCATCGTGACCATCAGGGGCCCCACCATCCATGCTCGAGAGGAGGTCCACGTGGAAAAATATTAGAAGCGAACACATGCCCCAATCAGAAGGGTGACACATGTCAGATTATAACGAGAATTTTAATCCTCCAAAGGTTCTTAATTCACTGACACGTGGCACACATCCCATGTCACCAAGCCACGTCACTTCATAATTTCGGGCCTTGACAATTTTTACACTTGCACACCCCAATTCTTCCAAACGACGAACACCAAACTCTCGAACTTCCTTACCTTCTGAGGTCCACATAGTACAACTATCAACATCTAAGGTTGTGGAACATGGCATGTCTACGAAATTTCCATGTCACCATTGGCGGCGTCGTCCTTCCACCCTACTTTTTCTCTTTTGCTTCAGGACTTCGAGCTTCGACAGTTTGCGCATCAGCACACTCCAATTCTCCCAAACATCGAACTCACGAACACAATGATCCATCCTTGATCAAATCCAACAGTAACCACCTCCCCCCTGGATCTACGGTGTAGATCCTCTTTGGGACTTCAAAACTTTGACTTCGACCCCTCTTTCTATTCTACCCCATAACCTCACCAAAGTCATGAAGTTTGAATGACTCAGAGGTTAACCTTCATGCACTTTTCTCCATATCTGATGGTTATGAAGGATCATCCTTCTCCCAAACAGATCCCACGGCTCAATCACCACGAATGTTGTGGTTTTCTTTCTTTGTGGCCATTTCTTAAAACATTACACCCCCTGTGCTTCTGAACACAGTCCAAGTGTTCTGTCAACACCCTTTTGGCATTTTGTACATCAAAATTATCTGTACTTTTTACTCTGAATTCCTCATTCGTGGCCCATCCAAGCTCAGTGTTGAAACCTTGGGATATGAACTTAAATTTTGTCCATTTCGACAACAATTCTTTTCTGAAACTTTTTCTTCAACTTCTACTAACATGGCCCATACATGCTCAGTGTTGAAACCTTGGATATGATACCAATTTGTAATGTCCCCAGCCACCAATAGGCTGGGAAATGTCACTTCCTATATGTCTCTCCTTGCTCTAATACCAATTTGTAACGTCCCCAACCACCAACAAGCTGGGAAACGTCACTTCCTAGACGTCTTTGCTTGCTTTGATATCAATTTTTGGTGTACCCGACCATCAACCAATAGGCCAGGCCATGCCACTGAAACTTTCATGCTCTAATACATATATATTTATATACATATCTATCTAATGCAATCTAAACAATTATAACATTTTTTTCACACTTATTCATGCGGAAACAACATTAAAACATGCATGCAATATACACAGACAATTCTCATAACATTATAACTTGATTCCAAGATACACATCATACATAGAACATAGACCACCAACTGCGTGCAGACTTTCCATGAACCTCCCATCCTTAGACCATGTTTCTCATCACACTCAGCAGTGGGTCACCCACGAGATGGGACTAAACTCCATTGGGCAAGGGATTCCTAGGCTTGGAAAGGACAATAGGAAAGTCACACAGATCAGAAGGAAGGATTTTCTCCCAGGAGCCATATCACACTAACATTCTACAACCTCTCATCCCCCACATGTCTGTCCCACCCCAGAAAGTGTGCCCCTTCTCTGCTCAACAGTCCTTCAACTGCCCCACTTCCCTTCCAAGGATTTATCAACAGGTCGAACATGAATTCTTCGAGCACTATAGCTATAGTTGGGATCCCTCTGGGAAATCACTTCCCCAACAACCTCTCTCACCTAGAGAGAGTTTTCTATAGGCCTGAAAACCTGCTTCTTCGGTCCACGAGCCTGACAACCCGCCTCTTCAAACCACAGGCTTGACAACCTGCTTCTTTAGTACAACTCTTAAGTCAATTCAAGTGAGGGTGATGGAAACAACAAAGCTCGTCATAGAACAAATGATGCCAACAAGCTAGGCTTAGTCAAGGAACAACGTTGGTAGCGACAATAACCCTTAAGACACGATACAGCTCAGGCTAGGCATAGGTGCATTGTGCTTCACAGGAAAAGTACAAGATAGCTCAAACACGGTGTGCAGGCTTCAGTAGTTACAAAGGTCAATGATGGAAATGATGGTTCAGTGCGTGAATCAGTGGGGAGTATGGAAGACCTACCAGAATGGAAAATCTCACGATAATGGTGAGAATGGTGAGAGATTGCAAGAATGGTTGAGCGAACCCCCACAACAACGGATTCTCCCACCTAAATTTTCATGCGCCTAGGTTGACACATGGATCTCCTGGGAGCTCGTTCCTCTCCACTTGCAGTCCATTCCTCTCCCCAAGGAACTTAGGATAACAGGTTTTAATTCCCAAACTTTAGTTTTTAGGAAAATATATTATAATATTCCCTTTGGGTTAAGCCCTCAAACTTAGCCCATTTTTCCTAAACTCACGGCCCCATCCCTCTCCCTACCTAGTGGAGCTTAGTCCCCCATAACTCTTTCTTCGTGGTCGGTCTACATGCAGCGATGTAATTTTATTAATGATATGAATGTTTACATATAAAAAAATAGGATCACTGGCCTTAATCATCTAGGCTCTTCGGCCTAATAAACAAATAAGTCTTCCATCTTATAAACACTTGGCTCACCAGCTTATAAACATAATTACAATTCGGTGGGGGCTTAGCCTTGGGGTGTTACACAAGGCCTTAGTGCTACAATAGAAGGATGAATCCAAACATCCAAAGAAGCAACATCCTTGCAGTAATAAACAAAACAAGTGTCAAAAACCCTCTCAACCAATTCCTACTCCCAATGGTGATAAAAGAACTAAATTGAACAGTAAGAAGAGTGAGAGACATTGTAACTTTTGTGGATGAGATGGTCATCTAGAGTCTAAATGTTTTAATAAGATGGAATCCTTAGAAGCAACAATGAATAATCACAACATCAATCTTGATTATTCTTCTTCTAACCCTTCTTCTCATGGACATGCACTTTCTAATTTTGGTCTTTCCTTCAATCCAAAACCTACTACTTCTTCTAATGATAAGCTTATTGGTTTTGGAGCATATTATCATATAGATAAGGATAAATCCATTTTCCTTCTCTAAATGAATGCAACACCAAAAAAATATTTTTTGGTGATGATAGATCTCATAGTGTTGTAGGTCTAGAATAGTTCAACTAGATGATGGTCATTTTAATGATGTTTTCTATGTTCGAAGTATCTCCTACAATATTCTATTGGTATATCAAATCACTCATTTAGATGAAGGTAAAACAATAGATTTTTCACATCACAAAGATCTAATCAAGGATTTAAAATATGCTTAGCATGTCCTAGAAATTGGAATTGTTGATGACATTACCAAGTTATATATATTATACAACTTTGGGTCATCATTTTTTCCATTAGTTTTTATTGTCCATAGCAATGACTTATTCAAACTTTGGAATGCGCGATTTGGTCCTTTAAACTATCACTCGTTATAGAAGCTATATAATTAGAATATGGTGACTAATCTTCCTCTTTTCTTGTAGATATGGTGTTTGTGTTGGTTGTATTATCGGCAAACATCGTTGAGACAATTTTGACAAACATGCCTCTTTGCACGCCTCAAACCCTTTGCAGCTTGTTCATAGTGATTTGTGTGTTCCACTTCCTTCTCCTTCTTTCTTTGGGTTCAAGTACTTCCTAACTTTCATTGATAACTTCTCCAAATAGACTTGGATTTATTTCATAAAACTTAAGAGAGAAATGTTTGATACGTTTTTGACCTACAAGGCCTTTGTAGAAAAACAATGTGGACATCAAATGTAGAAGTTAAGAACATATAATGGAGGAGAATATGTTAACAAAAAATTTACAACTTACTACATTGCACAAGACATTCAGATGCAACATACAATTCCATATGCACCACAACAAAAGGGTGTTGTTGAGAAAAAGAATCACATGTTAAAGGAAATTCCAAATTGTATGATCCAATATAAGGGATTAAGTCCTCCTTTTTTGGAAAAAGTCATTAATTGTGCCAATTACATAATTTCACTCCCACAAAAGATTTAAAAAATATAACACTAGAATAAGTATGGCGTAAAATTAAACCAGATGTAAGCTACTTTCGTAATTTTGGTAGTGAAGCATGGGATCATGAGTCCTGATAAGAAAAGTAAAACATTACAACCTAAAAATGAGATGTGCATTTTCATTGGATATTCTGAAGATGTGAAAGGTTATAGAATTATTCAACCTCATTCTAATGTAATTATTATTAGGAGATATATTAAGTTTAATGAAGGCCTCTCGACTTGCGATCCTTATTCAATGCTTGTGCCATTTTTGGCTTGTGGTCCATCTTTGATGTTTGTTCCACCTTCTATTCCCAAATTTTTCATTAGTGATCATATTCTATTTTTCTCTTCAAATGATGATGAGGACAATGAAAATCCACCTCCACCTACCCAACTTCCTCTAGTTAGGTCCATTGAACATGAACTTACACCAACACCATCACTTCCTAGATGGGTCTATACAACATGAGAAGCAACATGTGATCTTGTTGGTGATCCTACAAATTAACATCATACATGTTCTTAGCTCTAATGAGCCTCCTCTTTTTYGGCTCAAGTTTCAGACTCATGATCCAAAAACATTTGCAGAAGCCTTTGCCCATCCAAATTAGGACACAACAATGAATGAATCATATCATTCCTTACTGGAAAATGTTACTTGGGATCTTGTACCTCTTCTGAAAGGAAGAAAACTTGTCAAGTGTAAATGGGTGTATAGAACTATATGCATAAAATGGAAGTGTTGAAACATATAAGGCCCAATTAATTGATAAAGGATTTTCTCAAGTTGGAAGGATTGAATGTAATGAAATATTTCCCCCCATAAACAAAATGAATTCCATATGCCTTGTTCTAGCCCTTACTGCCTCACATAAATGGGAGGTTCATTAGATGGATGTTAAATATCCATTCTTGTAACAACCTCTTGGCTATATTTAGAATGACTTTAGCCTTTTTTTACTCCTTAATAAATCTCTCTATGGTATTATGCAAGATCCTTGAGCTTGGTATGCTAAAAAGGATAGCTTTCTTCTTGATATAAAAATTTTCTAGATGTCATTTTGACCCCAATTTTTATACCAAAAATGTAGGTAACCATATCATAATACTTGTTCTTTATGTTGATGACCTTATTCTCATTGGTAGTGACCTCGATCGTTTAATCATGAGAATTCCATCCTTAAGAAGAAATTTGAAATGACAGACTTATGATATTTTCATTATTTCCTTATCTTCCAAGTATTTCAAACCAAGGAAGGAATTTCCCTTTCTCAATCTAAGTATGCAAGTGACCTTCTTCACCACTTTCAGATGGAAGAACGTAAACTATCCCCATCTCTCTTCCGATCTGGAGTCAAACTTGTTGTCACCTATTCTACACTTGAAGTAGATTCCATTAGAGAAATTTTGAGGTTTAAAATGGGCCTCCTGAGAAAAGTAATAAAATAAAAGTTAAAATAATAAAATAAGATTTGTAAATTTTCAAAGGAAAGAAAGAAAACTATTTTTTCTATTGTATTTTTTACATATCTCCTTATAGATTTACTACAATTCCATGTAGAAGCACTCGTTATATGTGGAATTGAATTGTGCATCCAATGACTACCCACTCTGCATACTTTTAATAGACCCACGAGTGAGATAAATTGGAAATACATGAAAACACGTGTTTCTTGAAAAATACACATTTTTTTCATGTACTTCTAGTTTATCTCACCATGGATCTATTAAAATTATACAAAGTAGGTACTTGTTGGATACAAAATTTAATTATGCATCAAATAAAATTTGTATTCTTGAAATTTGAGTAAACCTATAAGGAGAGAAGTCAAATATACAATAAAAAAAAATTCTTTCCCTCCAAAACTATTTACCCTTATGGTTGACTTCATCATCTTGAATTCTATTGGTTATTTTAAAGTTGATATTGATAGAAAGTTTTTTGTTTTAAATCCCATTTTTTACCTCAAATTTTCTGTAATGCACTTTGTATCATTAGTTAGATGGTAGCTTTTTGTATTTGATTCATACCCATCCTAATATTTCCTTTGTTGTTGGTTGTGTTGCTTGATATATACAAACATTGTTGGGAATGTGCTATATTATTTACACAATCAATCCCATGTGATGTACACTGTGTTGGGGGGGTTAATCCCCAAAATTCATTTTTGTGTTGTTTTTTGTTCATTTTTGGCTTGTTTTGGTGTTTTTCGACCAACGGTTTTTTGGCCCATTATAATTTGATTTTGGTTAAGGAAATAGGGTTGTAATCTTTAATATGGGTTAAAATATTAGGTTTTTGGATGTTGTAGAATATTATATATTGTATTGTAAATGGTGAAGTTAATGCAATGAGAAATAGAGGTACAACTTTATGGTTTGTTGATTTTCTTGGTTAAAAGTTTCTAGGCTAAATCTTTGAGTAATGTGTGTGTATATGTGTGAATGTTTTTTATATTCTTTATGTTTTTATAAAGAATCTATATGCATTATTTTACCGTAAAGGTTTAAAAATACAAACACCCCATGAGAACCATTAAAAAGAAACAAAAATGATACTTTGGTATATCTAGGCTACAGGTCAATTCAAGATACATTGCAGTTCACAAGGGACCCGTTTGTTGGTTGGTTTCACTGATTCTTATTGGATTGGAAACCCGGATGATCAGAAGTCTACTACAAGTTATGTTTTTAGTCTTGGTTTCAAACTTATCACTTGGACTTGTAAGAAGCAACAAACTATTTCTCTTTCATTAGCAGAAGAAGAGTATTGAGCAACAATTAATGAAAATCAAGAAGCCATGTGGCTTGGATAGATCCTTTTAGAGTTTGGATTCCAACAAAGAAATCCACCTACACTCTAATGTGACAATCTGAGTGTCATTAAGCTTGCTAAATATCTAGTTCAACATGAGCATGGAAAACACATTGATCTACACATGCACTTCAGTAGAAAGCTTATTCAAGATTGTGTTCTTGAAGTGCTCTTTTTCTCTACAGATGATCATGTTGCAAAAATTTTCATAAAGTCTCTTACAAAACTATTTTTTTTTCAAACTTCCTTCTTTGATTGTGTCACCTTTGTAAATCTTTCAATTCTGTCCCAAGTTGTTCTTAAGGAGGGATGCTAGAATATTTAAACACTTAGGAGTTAGAGAAGTTCAACTTGGTCTAATGTGTCTTTAGGTAAATTGTGTTTCTTTAGTGTGTTTCCTTAGTATGCATTTGCAGTTATCTAATTCGACGATCACAATATGCTCTAGACATAACAATTATATTGATATGGGGATTAACACTTGATTGGTCCATGATTTCTATTTAAAGAGCATGGATGGCCATTTGTTGATGATTAAGTATGAGAAAATCATACGTAATTTTTTTTCCTTTTGCATTAATATATTACCTATAGTGTTGTTTGGGGCTATGGACTATTTCCCTCTTTGAGGGTTTTAACTGGACAATACACTAGTGTACTGATCTTTGATATGTTTGTGTGAGCGATTTCTTAAGGTG